>JACBWW010000060.1:1090851-1123888 GCA_020086605.1 Lanius collurio | reverse complement strand
TACTCATTCCATTCTCTTTTTTTTTCGGATTATCTTAAATTGAATGGTTTTCTGAAACAGAGAAGAATTACAGCCCCCTTCACCCTGTTCTTCCTTGTTTCATTTTGGAATGTCTGAACTGTTTTTTTTGTATCTATAGGCTTAGTGACCTCTTCAGTTAAACAGCAAAATGAAGTTTTTAATTTTCCAGATGTTCTAGTGTCAGCTCATTTCTCAAATATTTTGGAGACAAAGGAGGGTTGAAGGTAAATGGATGCTTTTTTTCCAACAGAGAACTTAAATAATTTATTTAAAGCAGCAGAGAGAACAAAACTCTGTCTTTCCAGTCTTCATTTTAACACTATAACCACTTAGCCATCTTTTTTCTTAACACAGGCTCTCATATCAGCCAACAGTAATTAGTAATTTTTTCATCCCTGAAACAGCCTAGCTGGAGAAAGAATTTCACAACACTGGAGCAGTTGCAAAGGAAATTCTTTCTCCAAAAAGTAATCAACAGAGAGGAATCCACCCAAGGGGAGCTGGATCTTATTGCAGGAACATTAACACTACACCCGGAGGATGATGACTTGATCCCTATCTTCTGACATCTACACCTCAGTTGTTAAAGCATTGTAGGTTCCGGGAACTGCGTTGTGGGTTCTGGGAATAGAAGGTGGACAATCCCATCATTGGAGCTGGACAATTCATCATCAGAGATGGGCAATTCATCACATCCAGGAGACCCTTTGTCCGGTCCTGCACTGTGAAAGAAGAACCTCATGGATATGTTAAAGAACGAGAAGAATGGACTGGGTTTGGAAACTCCCCAACAATAGTATAAAAATAACCCAAACCAGACAGCTGGGGTGAATCAGCGAGGTCTGATGAGATAGCGGTCAGGCTCACTGTTTCACACAGCTCCAATCCCAGGCTCAGAACTGTTCTTTCCTCAATCATGGCTTTTGTGACCAATCTTTTGGCTGAATAATAGATTTTATTTCTTTATTAATTTTAATTGGGCTGTCGTGTTTATCTTACAATCTATACTATTTCTTTGCTAGTTATAATATAGGTACCTTTTTAGTGTGCACTGTACTTTGAGGACAAGTAGCTCTTTCTGTTTTATCCTGTGTGGTCAGTAGCCTCTTTAAAGCCTTATGTCTGTTAATTTTGTGTCTATTCAAGAAATAATTAATTTTGTAATAGACCTAATTGTCCATTCTTCAGATCTTGGGAGCCACTTGGGTGCAGGCCACCTCAAACAGTTTCTGTCAAAAATCTGAGTCAAGGGCAGGACTTCTCTGAACGTGTCTCTGTTTATAACGACAGTATAACGCACATGCCAACTAATAACACTTGTGTTGTTTGTGACAGACTTAGAAGACCATGACAATTATTAATAAAACATAAAGATTCAAAAAACAATTTACATTGTCACACTGCCCAGAACCTGCAAAAGATTTGGATAGCTAATATCTAGCAACATCTATTGTTTTCCCAAGTGAATGTAGAACCGTGGAATTTTCTACAATGGATATCTCAGGACAATCACAACTCAGTCGAAAACATGGACAGGAGGATACATGAGGTCGTCTTTCATCTGACTTGAGCGAATCCACAGGGAAACTGTGACTTACACAATATAGATCACAGGCATTAAAAAGGTGAAGGATAGTGAAAAATATATTCTTTAGTCTTTTTTCACAAGTAGTTTTTGTGTTTCATCCGAACTATTGTCCTTGCTCAAAGTTCACCACGTGTATATGCACTCAGTCAGAGGCTACAGATGACATTCACACACAAAAATTCAAAAGGAGACAAAAACACAAAGCCCAGGCAGCCAGGCACACATCAATCAACCTGCTTACAGACACATCACTTTTCCATCCTTCTCATCTTCATTTTTACCCTCACTCACCTGATATCTTCCCTCTCTCCCTTGTCTCCTATTAAAAAAACCTATCCTTCTCTCATTCATTTCTGCTATTGGTCCTAGTGTCACTACCCCCATACACAGATTTGGTGTTTCTGATATGGTTATCCAGCCTTCTCTGGTACATTCAGTTATATAGGTTGTGTTCACTTTGTAATCATTTAGTCCCCACAGAGAAACCCAATATTCACCTTCACTTATGTGTGAATTTTGTACAGTTCTCACACAAGCCTCCATATCTATCCAGGAAAACCACTCATTACTCACAACACTTTTGCCAGCTTCACACTCTGGTTGTTCATGAAATTTATCAATTTCTCCCATCACGTACTGTAGTTTCTTGTATTTTGCTTAGTTAGGCAAATCTCCAGCCAGGGCTAAGTGCCCACAGACTTTAAAACTATTATCTCTGTGGTCTCCCACATCATACTTTATACCTTGTTCTTTTAAATTTTCCTCATAGACATCTTAACTAAACAAGAGATGAACATGCTTAATGCAAAATGGACAGAAGGTTAGTCTCTCAACATTAATGTCTCTTACATAATTTGTTGTTTTTGTAGTCTTGTCTCCTCCATTAAACACAAAATAAGAAATAAAGAGTGCTATGCTGAAACCAAATTTCTATTATTATATATCCAGATACCTACTAATTTTGATGAGGCTTGGGTTTCAAGCCTCGTTGTGCAGTAAAAATCTCTGTATTACTTATTACATCAAGGAGGAAACACATCCCCCTGCAAGAACTGTAATAGAGAGTCCTGTGTAGTTCCATCTGTGGTTGCAGATGAACTGGTTTGAATCTGTAATGAACAGAAATGCTATACAATAGCAGGATCACTGCTTACAGTCTTATTTTCAAAATGTCAAAGAAGAGAGGGAAAATGGTTTAAGTGTGAATGTCTATAAGGAATCTCATGTTGTGTTACTGTCCATGATACGTTCTATGTGCCAATTACCTCTGGATGTCTAATGAACAGCTGTTTTCATGCAATATAGCCAAATTTAACTTCATATTCATAAACATTCTAGGAAAAAAAGAGCAGATCCAGAATTTCAACTGAGATCTCACCATGAGTTATTGTCCATGTAATATATTAGTTACTGCTGTCTTGTGGAGACATGTCCACTAGGAACTAAATTAGTGTCAGAATCTTATTTCTGCATGGGACAGTGTGTACAGATGACCTTTCCTCAATCTAAACTTGTGCCGAATTCAGCCTAGTATTTCAGAAGACTTTTGTGTCCTGAATTAATTAATTACAGAAGCTATGTAAACACTTAGACCTAAGATGCCTTAGGGTAATTGAAAGTTTCTCACAAATGATACTTTTTGAGTACCTCTGTGCTGTAAGCAAAATTGGTTGTAAATTCACTATTACAACAAAATAAAAGCCAATCCAGGGTATTACCTATTGTAGGAAGGAGGAAATTCTGTTCATGCACACTGCAGCAAGTTCTAAAATATTCAAAACTGCTCTTTCACTGACATTTGGGCACATACTAGCCCTTTTCCCTTGTCAGTTCTGTTTGCCTGCCTTTGAATGTTGTGAGACTGCTGCATTTTGAAGATATAAAAGAATGAGTTTGAAGCAGGCTTGTCATTAGAAAAAACACTTAAGATTGTGTTGTTAATTTTTTTTCCTATGGCAGTTTTTCTGCAACCTTAAAGATCTTAAAGAATAACAATCTGGGAAATATACTCAGTGGCCATGGGGTAAGAAAGAACTTGAAACAAAGTGATGTAATTACAATGTTAAGGGGTCAATTTTCTAAAACATAAAAAGAAAGTCAAATAAAGCAATTTTTGCTTTATTATTGCTTCAAGAGATTGTCATTAACTCTGCTTTATATATTGTTCAAAGGGAACTTTGAATGTAGAAGAAATAAAGCAGTTTATATTAAAGCTAAATATCTATAAGTATCTGCACAGATTTAAACTTCCAAATTTATTCAGAAGTTATTCTCTATGCTTTTCCCTTATCAAGTATTTAAACTTAATGTCCTGTAAACATGTAATCAACTTTGTGTAATACAACGTTTTAGTTGAATAATATAGTCCACGATCATTGCAAAAAAAGAGAAAAGATTATTATTTGGCTTGAAAATCTAACTTTTTTCCTCTTCCAGATTAGAAATATATTAACAACTTGAATTAGAGGGGATGCAGTATCTCATTAGATACTGGCTTTCCCATAAAACAGAGCACTAAAATTGTCTTGGTTTGAAAAGACAGATGTCTGCTAAGGAAGACAGGAGCCTCCCTTGAGGTGAAGGATGCAACCCCCTTCTCTCTGAATTATTATAAATTTGGAATTAAGGGGCTTTCAGGCAAAAATATAAGGAATAGGAATAACAGTTCTTTACTAAAATACAGATGTATAAACAGGCAAACAAACAACAATAACTATAGTGGTGACAACAAACAGAAGCACAAACCCAGTGCAGCCTCTCTCGGCTGTCAGGCCCTTTTCCCCTTTGGTGCAGTGCCAGTCATAGCCGGCAGGGGCGCTGGCGGCTCCCGGTGAGCAGGGCAGGTGCGATGGTTCTCCCGCGGCTGCAGGGGGCGCTCCGGAGCGAGCTCAGGGAGCACGGAGCAATGGCGGATTAGATCTCGGGAAAGAGGGATGGAGAAAAGGCTTCACAAACCTCCCTGGGCAGCTGATCCTGGGGTCTGTCCGGGCTCTCCTGGCCAGGCAGGCTGGGGCAGCAGTAGGAGCACAACTTCCGGGTGGCAGGCGAGATGTATCGAGCTGCGGAGCTGTGGTAGGAATCCCCGGAGGTCTCGGCAGGCAGGACGGGCAGGGCTGCAGAGCAGCGAAGGCTGAGGCAGCAGAATCTGAGCTGAGCTCCCAGCGAGGCAGGGAAAGGACAGGCTCTGGATCCTGGGGTTCTTCCAGCAGAGAGGAAAAAACGGCAGGAAAACCCGCAGTGCTGACGAGAGAGTCTCTCCCGTCTCCACACCAAGTCTCGAGTTCCGCTGAAGCAGTGGCTCTGTAGAGAAGGTCTCGTCTTCCTCTGAAGGTCCAGTGGTGATGTAGAAGGGTCTGGTCTTCCTCTGAGAATCCAGTGGAAAAGGCTGCCTGTGGTGTTCAAAATTTCCCCTTATATCCAGGCTGGAAGGCTTGGTTCCTCCCTCTGGGCGGAGCATCTCACAATGGGTGATATAGTCTTATCAGTCATGCGGTGATGGCCCATTAGCAGGAGATAGTATAGGAGAGATAAAAGACTCTGCCCCACCTGGTGTCAACAGCTGGCCCATTAACAGAAGATAGCCTCATGAGCTTATCAGGGATGAGTCATGAGGGAGGTGGGGAGCACTGTCCCACCAGTTTTAACAGTTTATGAAGATGGTGACAGAATACAGACTTTTGGGTACATTTTACATTGCAACCCAGGACAAAAATCCACAGCTTTCAGGCTTTACTTTGTTTCTCAGGCAATTTATTGCCATGGATTCTTTCCCAGAAAATGTGTTGATTTACACAGACTCAGAGTGAGACATACTTAACCCTCAGATTATTTAGAAAATGTCTTACAGACTTCATGTTTGTTTGTGAGAGGTTTTTATTGTAAAATGAGCCAGTGGACGGATGCTTAACAGGAAGCAGGTGGGAAAATAATCAAAACAAGCCAAAAAACAAGATCCTTAACCACACAAACTGATCGACACTGTGTAAGAAAAGAAACATTTCAGAGCTAGTTCTTCCTTTGCAGTTGCTAATACTGAGAACAAATAGACAACAGGGGTTCTCAAACATTAGAGTTCAACAAGATTGTAGGCTGGTCATAAGAAAGCAGGAAGATCCTTCAAGGAGATCAGAGATTGTCTAGAGATTGCAAACTGGGGTAATCAAAGCTGGGAAAGGGATAGAGACAGTAACACAAAGAAGACTAATGTTTTTCTAGACAAAACAAGGCTAAACTAAATTAGGAAGAATCTTTAAATAGAAATAATTGACAAGGTATATTTTCAGGAAAAAAAAGGTGCAGATGTACAGGTACCTTTACCTCCTACTCACGTGTTATAGACCTTTACAGCTGTATGCCAAAGGTCTTGAGGATTTTATACAAACCCTCTTCCTATTGGCAGGTTCGCTCTTTTCATCCTTGTGATGGATCCACTCCTCCCATTTGAACTAACAGAATTTGGCCCAAGGAAATGCTCAGTAAAGTAGGATTAATCTAGCTTAATGGTTAATTAACCTAACTGTGGTAGGAGGCTGTAAATGAAGACTCAGCACCAATTCCCCACCACCACTCATCCTGAAAGGGTTTGGCTGGAGACTGAGATGATGACTGGGCAAACCTGCATGAAAAATCTGACAGAAGGATGTCAAGGTGTGTCCTTGTCCCTGTCCCCAGGTCACGTGTGCCCCATACCTGTTCCTGACTGGGTGATGTGTGTGCCTGGGAGCTGGGCGGGGGGAGAAAGTTGGGGAGAGTCTGCACAGGAACTCCGGCTGTGCGGCTGGAGGAATAAAATCATCTCTGAACATCTACAAAAATACCGCTTCATTTGTCCTTCCAACTCCATTGCTGTCTTATATGTTGTTGTAAAGATTCCCTGCACTACAACAAATGGTGGAGAATGCTGGCAAACGATCCCTGGAGAAGATAATTCGTGAGTAACTCTCGATATCTTTTCTTTCTTTCGTTTTGATGAACGATGGAGGACTCATGGAAGGACTCATGGCTGTCCGAACCACAAAGACTCATTTACCTTAAATTAAATAAGGTTCTGGAACAGCAATATGTAGACTTTAGCTTAATTCAAACTCAGAAAGAACTAAGACACTTTTTGGCATGGCTGTTTAAAAACTTTTTCTATGTTTCTTGGGATTTGATTCTTACCAAGGACTTTTGGAAGACTGTTTGGACACAATTAATTTCCGAATCAAAAAATATGCTGATGCAGGACTATTTCCGTGAATATTACCTGATTTCAGAGACTGTTGAGCAATATCGGCTTTGTCCTGCTACTGTATCAGCAGCGAACACATGGTCGAGCAGCCCGCGCGTTGCAGGGTGTTCCTCCGCCACCCTGGAGACCGTGCGGCCCCGGCCGCAGACGCCCAGCGCATTGCGGGCGGCGGTGAGAGAGCTCCCGGGCGTGGGAGAGCCAGCAGTGAGGCCAGGCACGGTGGGTGCAGGGGCGGCGGCGAGAGTGGAGGCGGCGGGAGTAGAGCCAGGAGCGACGCGGCGGTGCGGGCCCTGCGGTGTTCGCCCTGAGGCAGCAGCGAGGGCGGTGGCGGCCGAGGTGCGTCCTGGCGATGGCCGCCCCGCGCTGCGTGGTGAGCGACGATTCGAGCCCACCCCTCACACCAATAAAGGCGGCGGCGATTGTGGTAGTCGCTATGGCGACTGTGGTAAGACACGCTGAGCAGAGCCAGAGGGGTGTGGGGGCGTGAAGGGAGCCGTGCTAGCCCACGGCCACACAGCCGACGACAGCAGCGGTGCCGGCGGTACAAAGCCACGCACACGCAAATGCCTCACAGGGCGCGGCCGTGCAGCCGCGCGAACGCCCGGACAGCGTGGAACAGTCACGCGAAACTCCAGAGGGGAACCGAGCGTGGCGCCAAATGTGGCTCGGCCCCACACGTGATCCTGAGGAGTCCAGATCCCACGACAGGAATGCACTGGCAGCCCCGGCCACGGTGGTCCCGGCTGCGGCTGTTCCGACGTGAGAAAAACTGAAAGTGAAAGCAAGAACAAAGGAACTCGGAAAAATGAAAAGGTTATTATAGCTAGGGTTTTTGGAACTGTAAAGTTGTATAATGTAAAGAAAAATTACGGTTTCTTGTTGAAAAACGATACTGGAGAAAATATTTTTGTCCATAAATCTGCTATTGTAAAAAAGAACCCCAAAAGTGATGCTCCAAGCTTAGAAGAAGGAGAAAGAATAGAATTTAAAATTGTGCAAGGAAGGAAGGGCCCACAGGCTGCATGTATTACAGGCCCTGGGGGTGCTCCTGTGAAAGGCAGTAGATATGATGGACAATATCCCCCATAATTCCTATCCTTTCCCCTATCACACTTTCCCCTTTTATCCCATGTCCCTTTGTCCCCCATATATGCCCAGCCCAAATTTCCCTTTCTGGTTCCCCTCACAAAACCAGTCTTTTTCATTTGCCAGTAATTCTTTCGCAATGCAAATGAGGGGGATGAAAAGGAGGGAGGGAAGAAATTAACTGTCATTTTCTAAGATCCCAACAGGTACAGAAAGGAAAATCCCTTCCTCAGTTTCCGTGTGAAGCATGCTCAAGTCCTGTCTCCCTTCTGATGCTCCAAAGGAGATCTGTTTGGACATTTGAAGATTCCAGATAGTGGCTTCCTGTCCTTTGAAATTGTTTTGTTGTTTATCCATCTGTTTCTCATGTTATTTTATTTAATAAGAAAGGGTGAATTGTGGAGGTGCGTCCCTGTCTCTGTCCCTAGGTCATGTTTGCCCCATACCTGTTCCTGACTGGGTGGTTTAGGTGCCTGGAGCTGGGTGGGGGGAGAAGGTCGGGGAGAGTCTGCTTGGGAACTCCGGCCGTGCGGCTGGAGGAATAAAATCATCTCTGAACATCTACAAAATACCGCTTCATCTTTCCTTCCAACTCCATTGCCGCCTTATATATTGTTGTAAAGATTCCCCACACTACAACAGAAGGAAATCTGACTATACTTTATAAATATTTGCAGCCACCAAATTCTGTTGAGCTTTTCCTCTACAGCATCTGTGCTGTGATGATATTCCCCTGAGGAAGGACAATTCTCAAGTCTGCCTTTTGAGGCTGAGGGCTCCCTGACCTGACACCAGATATTGGTGAGTTGGGAAGAGATATTTTTTGCGTGTGAGTAACATTTAGGATACACTCAGTTAAGCTTACCCAGAAAGTCCTTGATAAGCAAAGTAACATTGACTGCCAATCCATCTGTACTTATTAAATATCTTCTATATCTAAATGTACTGACTAGAAATCAATGAACTAAATACTTGATCAAATCTGTCTCTGTGAGCTATGATTCTTCTGCAACAACCCTATGAAGTCATCAGCCAAAGGACAAGCCTACAGTAGTAGGACACAATAGAGAAATATCCAGAGTATGATGTAGGGAAAAAATAAATATGTAAATATAGTGAAAATCAAATAAAAGTACAAAGACATTGCAAAATTTTCAGAGAGAATGTAATCACATCAAGGGGTCAGGTAACTTCTTTCTGCTTTCAGAACCCGGTTCAATCTACAAGAATCCTACTTTAAACATAAAGTTCCATTGGAAACCTTCCAGACTGGACTCACTATTACAATAAGGTCTATCTTGTGTCACAGTTAAAAGCCTTATTAGTTTTGTTTTGTTGGATCCTCTAGAGAAAAATATTCACAGAAGAGCTGGGATAAACATACAATGATGTCAGAGGGGTGAAAGTAGACTGAATTTCTTTATAGAGACAATACTAGAATATAAACTCATTAATAAAGAAGAATAAACTATAAAGAAGTATAAAGTCTTGTTTTTATATAATTTGGATTTCTTTTCAACACGTACTACTTCAGACATTGTAAAATCTAGAGAAGAACAGTATAGTTTGTCTCTCTTCAGACAGATGGCTCTTGAGAAATGTTTTCGCTCTAACTTAACTACAAATTGAATGAGTCTTACATATCTAGCTACTGTTCTTGGCAGCTGTCATTATTGTTGTGGGCTAGCACTAAGAAGCAGCTGAATTCTCACCCAGCTGCTCACTCACCCTGGAGAAAGAGGGGAAAAAGTAGAAAAACCAGGATGCATCAATCTCATGGATTGGCGATAAAGTCAGGAAGATTGTTTACCAGCTAGCATCGTACACAAAACACACCCTCTTTGGGGAAGTTTACAAAATTTGATGTCAACTAAAATAGAGTCAGTGAGAAAGAAAATAAGACAACCATTAAACGCCTTTCTGTCTTTTCCCTGCTATAGCTTCACTCATCTACACTCCCAAGTGGAATGGGGAGGGGCATTACTGACTGTCATCACTAAGCAGCAGTTCCTCTGTGCTGCTCTATCCTTCCTGCGCTCTGATTTCAGCTCTCCAGTAGCTGCAGGTCCTTCAGGAATATTTCTTTGCTCTGGCATACTGTCCTCCACAGTCTGCATTGTGGATATCTACACCATGGCTCTACAGGGGAAATATCTGCTCCATCATGGAGCAGCTCCTCCTCCTCTGCCCTGATGTTCAAAAAGAGTGCTAATCTTTTTTTTTTCCCTCCTCTGCTTATCCAGCATTTTTTTTTCCCTTCTTAAATGCACTTAGAACTGCCAACACTTTGGCTTTGAGATCAGCTGTGCCCTGCAATGAGTCCATTGGAACTCTTATACTAGCTGCCTGGCATGAAGCGGCCCCAGCCGCTTCTGCACCCCTGCAGTAAGCACCTGGACATCTGCACTTTATGAAGCACAGATGCCTTGAAAAGAATGACAAGATCCCTTTTTAGTGATTTTCCTAAGATATTTTATTAGGACCCCATAGTATCCTGCATTTATGACTTCCTTGCAAAGAGCTGGGAATAAAAGCATGTTGCAGTAGTGATTAACTTATGAAATTGTGTAGACATCAACAAATAAAAAGTCACGGAGTCCTGATTTGAAGACACACTATGGGATTTTGATAGGGTTGCAAGGAGAAAAATAAACCTAAAAATTTACGGTGTTTTGAAATTATAAGGTGCTTTCCAGGAGGGAAATTCGAGACCTTCATCACTTCCATCCTGGAATGTTAGCACAGTGCTTAAAGGACTCACCCATTCTGCCCCACCTTTAAAATTTTTGATCTTTATTGGTCTAAAATGCTCATCAAAGGAAAAGATTTTGTTTGTTCTTAGTCCCCTGAAGAACAACTAACTAGTTACAGGAATAAATTATTAATCTAATTGCCCATTAAAATGGAAAAAATACTGTATATGCTAACAGTGTCTTCATTACTCTATTTGTCTTGGCTGGGGGTGGCGGGGGAAGAATAAGCCAACTCTCTCACCCTTATGTCACCTTGAATTACCATATAATTACAGTAAAGTGTAGATTCATTCTCAGAGGACATCAGAAGCAGCCCAGTGTGAAAGGTAGTCATATTCCTTTGAGAAGACATCTATAATATTTGAAACACTTTAGAAGAGTAAAGCATATGAAGTGTCTTGACAATTGGCTTCGGGAAAAATATATGTTGTCAAGAATCTCTGTCATCAAGAGCCATCAGAACCTCAATTACTTGCACTATGTCAAAATTTATTCTTTAGGGCTGGCTTCTACTTTTTCTTCTAATACTTGCCTTTTCTTCAGCTGAGATATTCACTGAACAGCACTGGCAGAAATCCCAAAGGGCATGGCAATTCTGTATCTACTGGCTGGTTAAGTTGCCTTTCGTTTATTTGCAGCTATTGGATGTTGGAGAAAATGGGTAGACTGCAATGCAAACACCTACAGAAATATACACTGCAAAGCAATCCAGAATTACTACTGGGAAAGCAAATTTAAAAATATGATACTAGTCATAGATATATCAGTTGGGTTAAAGTGTCCTTACCTTCCTGCAAGTAGGGTCTTTCTGTGCTGTACAGAATCATGTGTACTTGTGCACATATTATATATGATACATAACCAGGTAAATTTATAAAATAGGACTTCCAAGAAAAAAACTGATGAAAAGAACTTAGTTGTTCTTTAATTGCAACAGAAGTAAGGATTGCAGCTGACTATTTTAATTGTACAAATAAAAAGCACATCTTGTTTCATTATTTCTTATTAGTGAAAAAAATTTTGCACTAATGGATTATGTTATGGAAAGGGGAAATTTTGCAGTCAAAGACGGAGCTGCTGCAGCTCCAAGTATTTAAATCCAAGTGGAAGTGAGGCTGAATTTGCATCACCAAGTAGGCACATGCACAGACACACAAGCACCGCCCCTACCCTCGTACCTTGACATTGGCTGGTTGCCAGCAATGTAGCTCTTATTTCACTCCTCCACAATAAGAGTATAAAGTGGAAATGTGTCATGAGTTAAGGATGAGGACACCTCTGTTCAAATAACAGTCATAGGCAGAAAAGATTAAATTTGGTCAAAATTTATTTAATTTACTGTGACTTAAAAGTAGAGCTGGATTGTGAGAAACAAATGGAAAAATTAAAAATCACCTCTCTCTTCTTTTTTCCTAGGCTCAACTCCTTACTCTTCTGCCTTCTTTCCTGTGCAGCATAGAAGGATGAAGAAGGGAAACTATGTTCAGTCCATAACACTGTCTCTGCTGCTCTTTCCTCCTCACAAGTCTCTCCCCCAGTGAGCAGTCTTTCCCTTAAGATAGTCTTTCACAAAATGCTTCAATATATGTCCTTCCCACAACTTGCTATTCTTCAAGAACTGCCCCTGCACGGCTTCTGTCCATGGTACACAGTCCATAAGGAGCAGCCTTCCCCAGCCTAAGTGCTCATGGGCTGCTTGGGCTTCTCTTCATGGGCTGCAATCCCTGCCAGGAGCCTGCTCCAACAGATCTCCATGTCCTGCCACTTCCTTCATGGCATGTCGACTTGCAGTGGTCCTACACAGGCTGCAGCATGGATGTGTGCTCTGGAGTCGTCCTTCATGCTCCACCATGTTCTTCTCCATGGGCCAAAGAGGAAACACTAGTCCAGCAACTCGGGAGCACATCATCTTCTCCTCCTCATTTCACCTTGGTGCTCACAGAGCTGTTTCTCACACATATTTTTCACTCTTCTCCCTCACTCTTCTCCCTCACAGTCTGCTGCACAGTGTTTCTCACCCTTTTTAAAACAAGTTTCTTCAGCAGCACCACCATTACAGCTGTGGAGCTCAGCTGTGCCCTATTTTGGGTCTGTTGGAACCAGCTGGATCAGCTGTGTCTGGCATGGGACATTTCTAGTCTCTTGTCACAACAGAATCAATAACACAACCCAGCATCCTGAGTATTGTTTTTTCCTGCTAAATATTTGAAAAAAAAAATCAAGTCCTTTGATTTTTGTCAAAATAACTGAATCACTTATTTATTTATTTTTTAATAAATTAGTATTCAGAAGATGGAATTTGATATTTTGCTTCCTAGAGAATCAAGTAGAAAGCATGCAACCACATCTTTCTTTCACTTGTTTTAACTATTCAAACGTCTATATGATTTAATGCAAGTATGTCATCTGTTAGGTTATATTTTAAGATATGAAAACTCAGTTATGTTCTTCTCTTTCCATCTCTGGGAAGATGCAATTATCATTGCTGCGTTACTAAATTTGGTTAACTGATTAGATAAAATGATGTCCTGCAGGGGGCTGCAGTGAACAAGCATTGCAGTTAAGTAAACCCTCTTATCTCATACGAAGAACAAGCTAGCACAGGCAGCATGTATTATTTTCTGAAGGAACTAAATCATGTTTTTAATAGAATATTAAATAAGATGAACACAAAAATGATCTAACATCGGATTTCTATTTCAATATGTTTCAAATCCCTTCAACTCCTTGTATTTCAGAGAATCATAGTGTAATTGAAGATTGCAGGGACCTCTGCAGGGACCTCATCTGCTTCTAAAAGGATGGAGGCCTTCTACCAATGTAGTGGTTTGGTTCAGATCATCTCTTACTTACTTATTTTACCTCTGTGACATAAGAATTAGGAGAAAACAAAACAGGCTCAAACTTAAAAGACTCTAAGAAGTTTATTAGCAGACCTAAAAGAAGGAAACCAAAGTTAGAATCAGATTAAACCTTTACAACACTTTTCCTCCCCACACTTTCTCCATGCTGATAATGTAGACACAACCCTTAAGATTTCAGTCAGTTTACCACCTTTATAATCTTTTCAGTTCACAAAAAGAGAGAGGAGTCTCTGAGTCTTTCTTGCTGACCTTATGGAGACATTCCCACTAGAGACAACTCTCTTATGGGTTCAGTATCACAGCAAAACAGCCGCCCGGGAGGTTTCTGCTTGCAGTGAGGAAAAAGAGTCCCTAACCTCGAATCACCGCTTTCCCACAGCTGCTTTTCGAGGGTTTCAAGTTGAGCTAACACGGGGTGTCAATTTAAGGCTGAGCTGTTCAGGAGCAAGGTCTTCTTTACTCATCTCTAGGAGCAATCTTCATCTCTAGGAACTGGGGTCATCTTCGCACTGACCCCTCCTGGTTCCTTTGTACAGTCGGTTCAATCAGTGGATCAGTCCACATCAGAGGGTGGGACCATGCCCCCCACCCACTAGGCAGCCAAAGATTCTAAGTGTCAGTCCATACCAGAAGGTGGGACCCCTCCCCACCTACTAGGCAGAATCAACTTCTGGTGTATTGCACACCCCTCCAGGTGAAGGTAAAACTGAGTCCAAACACTCTGGAGCCAAACCATATCAGAGGGTGGGACCCCTCCCCACCCACTGGACAGAATCAACTTTGGATGTCTTGCACACCCCTCCAGGTGAAGGTAAAACTGAGTCCAAACACTCTGGAGCCAAAGGAATAAAGAGAGAAAATGCAGAGGCACCTTAGCTCCCAATTGCTCTACCCCCCTCCGATGCTCTATGAAATTACAGCAGGGACTCCAATAGTCCAGTTCATCCCCAAAGGGTTCTGCAACAGAATTTCAGCTTCCAGGTTTGAAGCATCTCCTCTTTCTTTTCCCTCAGGGTTTCAGCCCTTCCATCTTTACTGACTTACACCTTAGGGTGTCTCTTCACGTTCTTTCTGCTTTCTCTCTGGGAGAGGATCAGCATTTTCAGGCCCATCTGCTCTGAAGAAATCTTAACAGCACTAATAGGGTTAACCTCACCCGGCCGCGGCTGGAACTTCTCTTATCTCTCTTGGTCCCATGATCTCTGCTGGGGGAGTTGGAGCTGAGCTCTGCCGTGGCGGTGAAGGGGGGCCGCTGCCAGCCCAGCTCTACCTGCATAGGGCAGGGCTGGGGGGGCCCAGATGGGACAGGCCCAAGGAGGGGCGGCTGCGTCCCGGGTTGGGCCAGGCCGAGCAGGGCCCGGCCCTGAGGGCCGCAGGGCCCAGGGGCCCAAGTGGCCTCCTTGATGGCCGGAAGTCCAGAGAGCTTTCCCGGGCTCTGTCTATCTTAAAATGTGATTCACAGAGGCATGTCAAACTCCTAAGTGGCTTAAAACCTGTCAATAATCAAGCCAGACAATTGATTGGTTCTGATCAGAACCAGAAGGACCCTTTGCAAGAAAAACCCCTTCCGTGTCAAACCACAACAACCAAATAAATTATTCCACCATAAGATACCCAGAGAGAAGAATGTGATGTGAATCCTGACCTGTAATTTCCTGTACAATGCAGTATAATTGTAAGTCAAAGTATTCACTAATATTCTCAGAAGGACAACTAAGACAAATATTTAATCTTGTCAGGAGATTGGTTAAAAACTCAAGGAGCAGGGTAGGGACTTCTGAATATATGGAATTGACTTTGCAATATATAGAATGGAAAGCAATTACTGGAGCTATATGGATGTGGCTGAACATGAAGTGAATTCAAGCCTTCTTGTTTTCCAGCATTTTATGAAGGTTTGTATAAAAGACAAGACAGCTTTTGGAGGATTTTGCCTTTTCCAGTATTTTGAATTACTCTCTGAGATCAAGAAATGCACATTTAGAATGGGTTATAAATAATCTGTTTATTAATTTCATGCATGAAATTTCTTACTGCTTTATTTTCTAGAAATGGCAAAAACCCAAAAAATATGGGTGAAGTATGTTCTAATGGGGAATCCTTACAATAAGTATAAGACAGCGATGAACTTGGAAGGAAAGATGAAGCAATAGTTTTGTAGATGTTCAGAGATGATTTATTTCTCCAGCCCGCATAGCTGGAGTTCCCAGGCAGACTCCCAGTCATGGGACCCTGCCCTCTCCTTCCCGGCTCAGGCACCCCAAACCAACCAATCGGGAACAGGTCTGGGGCACACGCGACATGGGGACAGGGACAGGGACAGACCCGTACCCTGCAGGGTCCCTCCCCCCGGGACTTCATGGGGGAGGCACCTCAACAATTCACTCTTTCTTATTAAATAAAGAACATTGGAAACAGTTGGACAAACAACAAAACAATTTCAAAGGAAAGGAAGCCACTATCTTGAGTCCCCAGATGTCCAAACAGATTTTCTTTGGAGCATCAGAAGGAAGACAGAGCTTGAGCACGCTTCAGATGGAAACTGAGTCAGGAGAGGGTTTTTTCCTTTCTAAACCTGTTGGAATCTTAGAAAATGACAGTTAATTTCTTCCCTCCCTCCTTTTCATCCCCCTCATTGGCATTGCAAAGGGATGAATGGAAAATGGAAAAGCATGGTTTTGTGAGGGTGTTGTGGTTTGACACGGAATGGGTTTTTCTTGCAAAAGGTCCTTCTGGTTCTGATCAGAACCAATCAATTGTCTGGCTTGATTATTGGCAAGTTTTAAGCCACTGAGGAGTTTGACACGCCTCTGTGAATCACATTTTAAGATAGACAGAGCCCGGGAAAGCTCTCTGGACTTCCGGCCATCAAGGAGGCCACTTGGGCCTCCGGGCCCTGCGGCCCTCAGGGCTGGGCCGGGCCCTGCTTGGCCTGGCCCGACCCGGGAGGCAGCCGCCCCTCCTTGGCCCTGTTCTGTCTGGGCCCCCCAGCCCTGCCCCATGCAGGTAGAGCTGGGCTGGCAGCGGCCCCCCTTCACCGCCACGGCAGAGCTCAGCTCCGGCTGCCCGGCAGAGATCGTGGGGCCGAGAGAGATAAGAGAATTTCCAGCCAGGCCGGGTGAGATTAACCCTATTAGTGCCGTTAAGATTTCTTCAGAACAGATGGGCCTGAAAATGCTGATCCTCTCCCAGAGAGAAAGCAGAAAGAACATGAAGAGACACCCTAAGGTGTAAGTCAGTAAAGATGGAAGGGCTGAAACCCTGAGAGAAAAGAAAGAGGAGATGCTTCAAACCTGGAAGCTGAAATTCTGTTGCAGGCACCCTTTGGGGATGAACTGGACTCTTGGAGTCCCTGCTGTAATTTCATAGAGCGTCAGAGGGGGGTAGAGCAATTGGGAGCTAAGGTGCCTCTGCATTTTCTCTCTTTATTCCTTTGGCTCCAGAGTGTTTGGACTCAGTTTTACCTTCACCTGGAGGGGTGTGCAGTACACCTGAAGTTGATTCTGCCTAGTGGGTGGGGAGGGGTCCCACCTTCTGGTATGGACTGACACTTAGAATCTTTGGCTGCCTAGTGGGTGCGGGGCATGGTCCCACCCTTTGATGTGGACTGATCCACTGATTGAACTGACCGTACAAAGGAACCAAGAGGGGTCAGTGCGGAGATGACCCCAGTTCCTAGAGATGAAGATTGCTCCTAGAGATGAGTAAAGAAGACCTTGCTCCAGAACAGCTCAGCCTTAAATTGACACCCCGTGTTAGCTCAAATTGAAATCCTCGAAAAGCAGCTGTGGGAAAAGCGGTGACTCGAGGTTAGGGACTTTTTCACTGCAAGCAGAAACCTCCCGGGCGGCTGTTTTGCTGTGATATTGAACCCATAAGAGAGTTGTCTCAAGTGGGAATGTCTCCATAAGGTCAGCAAGAAAGACTCAGAGACTCCTATCTCTTTATGTGAACTGAAAAGATTATAAGGTGGTAAACTGACTGAAATCTCAAGGGTTGTTTCTACATTATCAGCGTGGAGAAAGTGCGGGGAGGAAAAGTGTTCTAAGGGTTTAGTCTGATTCTAACTTTTGTTTCCTTCTTTTAGGTCTGCTAATAAACTTCTTAGAGTCTTTTAAGTTTGAGCCTGTTTTGTTTTCTCCTAATTCTTATGTCACAGAGGTAAAATAAGTAAGTAAGACATGATCTGAACCAAACCACTACACAGTTCCAAAAACCCTAGCTGCGATAACCTTTTCATTTTTCCGAGTTCCTTTGTTCTTGCTTTCACTTTCGGCTTTGCTCGCTCTCACGTTGGAGCTGCTGCAGCTGGGACCGCCAGGGCTGGGGCCACCAGTGCGTTCCTGTTCCGGGGTCTGGACTCCTCAGGATCGCGTGTGGGGCCATGCAGCTCCGGTCTGGTTGTGCTGCTGCCCTCCGCCACCACCGGCTGCTCCGCCTCCGGCCACCTTTGCACCACCATTTGGTGCCATGCTCGCTCCCCCTCTGGAGTTCCGTGTGACTGCTCTATGTTTTCCGGGCGTTTGTGCAGCTTCATGGCCTCGCCCTGCGAGGCATTAGCATGTGCGTGGCCTCGTATCGCTGGCACTGCTGCTGCTGCTGCTGTCGGTTGTGTGGCCGTCGGCTAGCACGGTTCCCTTCTTGCCCCCACACCCCTCTGGCTCTGCTTGGGGTGGCGCACCACGGTTGCCATAGCGACTGCCACACTGGCTGCTGCCTTTCTCACTGTGGGGCTCAGACTGTTGCTCGCCATGCAGCACGGGGCGGCCATCACCGGGACGCGCCTCGGCCGACACCGCCCTCGCAGCTGCCCCAGGGAGAACACCGCCAGGCCCGTGCTGCCGTGCTGCTCCTGGCTTCACTCCTAACACCTCCGGTCTCCCCGCCGGCTCTGCTCCCACTGTGCCTGGTCTCACTGGCTCTGCCATGTGTGGGAGCTCCCTCACCACTGCCCGCAATGCACTCGGCACTCATGGCCAGGGCTGTGCGGTCTCCAGGGTGGCAGAGGAGCCCGCTGCAACGTGCGCGCTGCTCGACCATGACTGCTGAAAAGCAGCGGAACACTGCTGATATTGCTCAACGGTCTCTGAAATCAGGTAATATTCACGGAAATAGTCCTGCGTCGGCACATTTTTTATTTGGGAATTAATTGTGTCCAAGCATTCTTCCAAAAGTCCTTGGTAAGAATCAAATCCCAAGATACATAGAAAAAGTTTTTAAACAGCCATGCCAAAAAGTGTCTTCACTCTTTCTGAGTTTGAATTAAGCTAAAGTCTACATATTGCTGTTCCAGAACCTTTTCTAGCTTAAGGTAAATGTCTCTTTGTGGTTCGGACAGCCATGAGTCCTTCCATGAGTCTTCCATCGTTCAGAGACGGGACATCAAAACGAAAAGTAAGAAGAGATATCGAGAGTTACTCACGAATTATCTTCTCCAGGGATCGTTTGCCATCATTTCTCCACCATTTGTTGTAATGCGGGGAATCCTTACAACATATGTAAGACAGCAATGGATTTAGAAGGAAAGATGAAGTGATATTTTTGAAGATGTTCAGGGATTATTTTATTCCTCCAGCCGCATGGCTGGAGTTCCCAGGCAGCTTCCAGTCATGGGACCCTGCTCTCCTCCCCGGGCCCCAGGCACACACATCACCCAATCAGGAACAGGTATGGGGCACACGTGACATGGGGACAGGGACAGGGACAGACTCATACCCTGCAGGATCCCTCCCCCCCCGGAATTTCAGGGGAAGGCACCTCCACAGCTTTTGAATACCTTCGGTGATGCAAAATGTACAGTCTCCCTAGGCAATCTATGCCAGTACTTGTCACCTGAACACTGAAACATTTTTGTTCATCAAGAGCCTCCCATGTTTCAGTGTGTGCCCATCACCTCCAGTCCTGTCACTGAGCATCACTGAGAAGCACCTGGCTCCCTCTTCTTTGCACATTCCTTCCTGATTCTTCTCTTCTTTAGGCTGACCAGTGCCAGCTCTCCCAGCCTTTTCTCGTAGGAGAGATGCTCCAGTCTCTTCATAATCTTAGTGGCCCTTTGCTGGACCCTCACACTGGGTAGCCCAGCACTGGACACAGAACTCCAGGTATGGCCCCACCAGTGCTGAGCAGAGGCCCTGCTTTGGCTGATGCAGCACAGAGCACCATCTGCCTTCCTTGCAGCAAGGGCACGCACAGCTCACTCATGCTCAGCCTGAGGACCCTCAAGTTCTGTATGTGGGGAGGTACAGCCCTAGGCACCAAAAGGCAGTACCTCCCCACATGCAGGACTTGGCATTTCCCCTTGTTCTTCATGAGGTCCTTGTTAGCCCTTCCAGCATTTCTTCAGGTTGCACAGCAGGTCTTCTGAATGGCAGTATGAAAGCTTAGTTCTTCAGTCATTTCTCTTGGTTATATATCATGGATATGTGGGAATATAAGGTATGTATTACAGTGAAATCCTGGGATCTAGGTCTCTCAGTCACCAAAAAAGGAAAAAGGCAAAGTCTGTCTGTTTTCTTCACCCAAAATTTTATTCATTACTTAGTAAGTAGTGTAAAAGTAAGGGTTTTACAAAACCCATTGATAGGGTACTGAAACTAACCACATTCAGTACATAAATAAGATGAAATTTTTTTTAGAAAAGGAAGTAATTTATAATCAGATGTGTACATTTTTGATTTTTTTGTCTTCTTTTTTAATCAGCAAAATGTTGCAGCCTGTGTAATAAAATAAAAGAGGTAAAATTATTGTTAGGTATCTTTTTAAAAAAATTGCCTCTAGGAACCCAAAACTTTAACAGATTGCACTCAATATTAGGATTACAGTGTTTTTTCACTTTCTCTGGCTGTAAAGGGATTAATTTTTTTCATAGTAACACTTCGAGTGCTGTTTTAGGTTTGTGACCAAAACCATGACAATAACACTGGGGGTGTTTGGCTGTTTGTGAGCAGTGCTCACACTGTTCCCACAGTGAATGGATCAGGCAGTGCTCAGGAATTGGGAAGGAATACAGTCATGTGTCTTCAGCTCAGGTGACCTGAAAAAAGCAAAAGTTATTTCAAGCCATATGAGTTTGTGCTAAACAGTAAAATGGAAAGGAGGGCTCTTAGCAGCAAAAGACATCTTTTGGTCCTGAACTAGCTGGTGTATTCCATGTGTGGGACAGTAAATCTACTAAACCAGCTGTTAACTCTGAACTTGGGTGAGAGAGTGCTCTGGGGGCCTAATTTCAGTTCAACAAAAATAGCTGCCAAAGTTTCAAAACCAGCAGCAAAAGGGAATCCCACTGAAATAACTGATATGATGATTTAAAAAGTTCAAAATTTTCAGTGCAAGGGATATATGCCAACAAAATCATCATATGTGCCTCATGAGCTGTACATTAGAAATTCAACTGCTAGATGATGCTGTCTGTTTTAGCATTTCTTTTGACTAGTTGGTAAATAAGCCACAGGTCAGTTCTCTGGAATCCCCATTTTTCTTTCTGTCTTGGAGGTTACCCAATGGTGACAATGAGAAACTTCATTCAATCACAAAAGAAATATTTATTTTTCACTCTAACTTGTATTACATTTTAGATGTGACAAAGACAGAAATATGAAACTCAAAGTCACTTGAAACATAAAAATCTCTTTCTGAAATCTCATTTTGAAATTTTCAAAAGGGTTTGTTTTGCAAAATGTTCTGACAAAGACATAATAATACATAAAATATTTGCTTTTGAGCTATGACATTTTAAAATCTGTCATTACCATTTCACACAACAAAGTGAATAATTCTGTATAATGGTATAAAAACAAACAGCTGCGTTTGTTGTTATGATTACTTCAACCAACATAATTTTCCATAGGTAGTTTTTAAAACCTCACATGATCTCACGTGTTCTAAGTACAACAAAATCAATAGAAATGATAACTAGATAAAATAAAAGCTGAAGAGCAAATTGCCTTGTTTACAGTAAGGCATTTTTTCATTACTATTGTAAAGGATTTTTATTGATTGACCTGGTTTTCTGGTTAGAGGTCCAAAAAATCATCATAGTTATGTATTCAAAGTAACTTCACTTTGGGTAAAAGCATAATATATTAAAATGACCAAGGACAGAACAAAATGAACATGAGAAAAACACAGCACTATAAATATCTCAATATTTTAAACTATTCTTTTGATTTTAGTTAATGTACCTTATGCGCCCTTTGCTTCCTGTTCTCATACAGTGAAATTATTCTTAACTTTACTAGTAACAAAGATTAAAATTTGTATTAAATGAACACATCAAAAAGCATTTTTTCCCCAAAAATTTTGAACACAGAAGAGAAAATTAACCTTTTCATAATAAGATTTTATTAATTTGAATTTATTAAAGTGTGCTCAATGAAGTCTTCAGAGTGATAACCTATTAGAAATGCTACGGTGCTTTTGCTTTAAGTGCTACCTGTGATTTGCAATTTTAATAAAACAGGATGTAATTATATTGATTATGCTTAGATTTTTGGATAGCTAACAGATCAGAAGGTTTAGAACAACAAGGTTTCCAGCACTTGGAATGTATCACTCTCTCTGCTGTGGATTACAGCTTGCACAGGTAATTTCTTCTGCGATATAATACAGACTAGAAGAGTTGTCACTAATTGTCAGCAATTTTGCTTCAGTGTGTTTTGTATTTGGTGCTTTGGTTCAAATCCATATTTGAAAGAGGATGAGAATTCAGGAGAGTTATGAGGAACCAGATACCATCTCTGTTCTTGGGATGCTGTGCAGTCCTGGCAATATTTTCATAGTGCTAACTAGGGGTGTAGGCCAGCATGTTTTGGGCCAGGCACCAAGGTCACGGGTCCAGCTTCACGGCTGGGATGTGCCTGTGCAGGGCTGGAAAGGGCTGTGCTGTACGTGGGGCTGGGGGTCAGGCTGTGGGTCAGTGTGTGGCCACACCGTGTGTCCTGCCACACAGCTGGAGCGCCTCAAGTGCATC
Organism: Lanius collurio; assembly: GCA_020086605.1. Classification (NCBI taxonomy): domain Eukaryota; kingdom Metazoa; phylum Chordata; class Aves; order Passeriformes; family Laniidae; genus Lanius; species Lanius collurio. Next base: position 1,101,378 of record JACBWW010000060.1, on the reverse strand, counting down.
CTACATAGATCTAGGGACCAGATAGATAGATACACAAATATCATAGTTATAGGGACCTCACAGAAATAGGACCTCACTATGATTCTGAGCACCTCGCTATGGGTCTGCTGACCCTCCTGTGACTCCAAATGTTTTCCCCAAGAGAGATAAGGGCCATAATCACTTCCAGACCCCCTTGTGGATCTGGGTATGAGTATCTGATGGGTCTGAGTAGCTCTTTTTAGAGTTGGGGCCCTATGTGTCTGCGATCCCAAAGTGCTGCCCCACAGAACATTTGGACCACTGGATGAGTGAGGAGCAGCATCAGCTAGCTCCAGTGTCCTTGTTTTGGGAATGCTGTAGGGTTTCCATGGGTTTGAGCACCCTGCAATGGGGCTGGGAAACCCCTGTGTCCCCCAGGGGCTGCCCCACAGAATATATGGGAGGGAAGAGTGGGACTTTATGATCATTAAAAAGGAATTTGGGTGAAAAGGGGGGATTTTACTGGAAAAGGAGACATTTTGGTGTTAAAAAGGGGAGATTTGAGGGGAAAAAGGAAGGCCTACGGGGAAAAAAGTAGTGATTTGTAGGAAAGAAATAATATTTTACAGCAAAAATTTGGATCTGGAGTGAAAAAAGGAGGAGCTAAAAAGTTTTGTTAAAAATATTTTGGTTTAAAACTGGGGGGTTATTGAGGTTCCCAAGGGAAAAGCGGGGGAATAGAACAGGAAAGGTTTGGGGACTCACGGAGAGGTTATACAGGTAACACCTGTACAAAATTGAGCTACAACGGGGCACAACACATGTGAGGGTTTGGGGGCCACTCGAGTCCTCTGCGTGGTGCATCCAGTGGCAGTATCCATGTACTGATCTTCCAAAAGTGAGTTGATCTTTGGGATTTTATCCAGGGCTGTGGAAACGGGGGGAAAAGAGAGGGATTATGTATCTTCTACTCAGTGTCTGGTCCGTCTTAAAGCTCGTGAAAGAACGATACATGCAACCATGTGCTCTGGCAGCCAGGAGGGCCAACTGTGTCCTGGGGTGCATCAGGCCCACCATTGTCAGCCGAGTGAGGCAGGGCACAGTCCTGCTCTGCTCTGCACTGCTGCAGTCTCACCTCGGGTACTGTAGGCAGTTTAGGGGACTGCAATGTATTATAAGTATATCAAACTGTTATAGATAAGTCAAAATTCATAAGAAATCAAAAATGGTATAAGTAGAATAAGTTATTAATGTGAAATCCAAAATGTGAAATATATCTTGTAATTTGTATATATGTTCAAATAAGTTATGTTCAGAGTATACCTTGGCAAGTCCCATGACATCTTGCCCAAGGAAGGTACTAATTAACATAAGAAGTGCAGGCAAGCTCAGGGGAGATGACCTCAGACCCATCAACCTACTATGATTTCATCTTACCCAACAAGAATCTTTTCCATCTGAAAGGAGTAAGAGATAGGATCTGCTACTCCTTGGACACTGCTGATGAGTGGATCTATTGCTTAAGACACTTCATTTTAATCATATAAGGATTTCTCGGAAAGATCATCATCTGAACAGGACCCTTACCAGAAACGCTGAGATGGGTTACTGGAAAACATCAACCAGAGCACAAAGAGAATCCTTGGACAAATCAACATCTAAATGGACCCCTGAGCACTGGACCAGAGGATCATCAGAAGTGAAAAGAACAAAAGATTTCCTAGCCAGGAGCAAGAAAAACAGTATAAAAACTGGACTCAAACACCTCAAAGGTGTGCGCTTACCTCTCTGAACTGCTGGTGTTCAGAGCTGTGTATGTGTCACCCAGAGTCAAGAACCTAGGCTTGGCCCTGTTTTTCCTTTATAGTGGCTTATTAGGATTGTCAATTTGATTAAAATAAATTTTATTTGTTTTATATTAATAATTTGGCTTGCGCAAATTATTAATTCGATAAAATTGACATTTCATTTATAACAAAACTATTAGGATATGCTCAGAGTAGGGAGACCAAGTAGATGAAAGAGCTCAAGTACAAAGCTTATGAGGAGCAGCTGAGTCACTTGCCATGTTCACTAAGGAGAAGAGAATGGTGAAAGGTGACTCTATCGCAGACAATTTCCTCAAGATGGGGCAGCAGAGGGGCACGCACTAACCTCTGCTTTCTTGCGACCCATAAACAGGATCCAAGGGAATGGCATTAAGCTGGGTATCAGGGAAAGGATTTTGACCCACAGACATGAGCAGGCACTGGAACAGGTTCTCCAGAGAAGTGGTCACAGCATCAAGCCAGACAGAGTTCAAAAGTGTTTGGGCAATTGTTCCAGGTACATGGTGTGATTCTTGGGGTGTCCTGTGCAGGGCTGGGAATGATATGTCCCTTCAAACTCCAGGTACACCATGACTTCTTGCACGTCTCCATGCACAAACCTGGTTTACCCAAGCAGGAGTCAGAGTTCTTTATTTGATGACTTTTCCATGCACATGTACCTCAAATGTTTCTCAGGACCAAAATGAGTGCAGCCTAAGATGCCTAAAAAAGACCTTCATAATATAGTGCCTTGCTTCTAATTGAAAAAGATTACTTCAGAAATATTTGGAGGGAAATACTTTAAAAGTCTTTATACTCAGGAGAGAGCTTTTTTATGTACACAAGAATGACTATTCAAAATCTCACACCACAGGTGTATGTGCACTAAAAGAGAAAAAAACTCTCATATTATATAAAATTCACATTGTATGTTTGGAAACACCATCACATGTGGCTTGCAATAGGTTTGTACAATTTGTGTTTTGTGATTCCAATTAACCATGATTTCCCAGGACTAAAACCAGTTATTTTTGACAGGTGATATATCTATTTCATCACATCACAACTTTCATGCATTGTAAAAAAGATTTAGTATAAATCTTTTAATGCATTGTAAAAAAGATTTAGTATATAGTCTAATATGATTAATGAGCATTTTAAATACGATGTCCACATAATGGGTAAGGAAATATGCATTTGGATGTTTTTGATATAAACAAGAAACTAGTTTGGGGGGCAGATGAATTTTGTTTTTAATAAAGGCTGACAAAACCTTGAGCAGTTAGCTAGATCGGCAAAACTTGTTTTTAAATTAAGTGCATTAAGCATTTTAAACAGAATGACTTTTCTGATTTACGGGCAATTAATACTGCTTTCTCAAAGAGTACTCTTTGCAGTAAATGAAAGGTGCACTCCCTGGCTAAAAATATTTTAATAATTAGAATATTTTCTTCTAAATATTCTACCCAATCTCTAGGCTTTTTAATTACTGAATGAACACATGAATTGCTGCCAGACGTTCACTAGCTACACAAAGGTGGAAGAATATCTTTGAATATATCTCAAATGCCATACACTGCTTTTGATTAAGACTGAACAAGGAGTTCACTCTGTTGTACACACAAATTTTGCTCTGCCTATTAAACTGGCTTTATCTCAGTCTATGAGTTTTCATGCCTTTACCTTTCTGACTCCCTCCCCACACCAAAGGGAGTCATCACCCAACTGTGGCTGCCGAGCTGCCAGCAGAAGTCAACCCACCACACTGTCCCACTATGAACTCAGCATGTAGTTGCAAAATAGCTGAAGTGTTGAGGTGGCTAATATTTTACAGAAATTATTAATTACCTGCACACAGCAGTAAAAGAGATCAAGGAAATTTAGATTTAGATTTCAGGAAGTTATTGCCCACAGAAAGGCAGTTCCAATACCACAGGTCATTTACTTTACCACTGAGAAATAGATGCAATTTTGTCCATCTCATCTAATCTGTCTCCTCTCAGCAGGAATTACTACACTATATGAATATTTATTTTTAGAAACAAAATTGTTTATCATGCGACCTTGTAATATTTCTAAGTGGTGCACTTCATAATTAAAAGTAAATACCAATTGCCTTCTGTCAGAAGAATTTTCATAGAAAAACAAATATACACTAAAAAAAACCATGTGATTTTAAGGAAAATTTAAAGCAGAACGGATTGCATTTTACCCCTCAAGACAGAAATTGAAAGCAATTTAGTTTATTTATTTTTTGTGGAAAATTTTAGGTTTTTTCGCTTTCTGCCCTAGTTTCATTCTAAACATTATGCAAACGTACATCTTGACTTTTAAGTGACTTTTGAGTTTCTGGATGTTTTGCCACGATGCTAGGTTAGTCTATACAGTAGGAACAGCTTTATTAGACTTGTTCCCTTATCAGTTGTTTTCATGTTTTCTATGGAATTGATGCACTTTCTTTTCTTTGTGGTTCCAATTGGAATTATATTTAATCGCCACAAAATAACTTAGCCTGTGAAAAATACAATCTTTTATCAATTTTACCTTTCAATCACATATTTTGCTTTACACATACTTGAATATTAAATTAACTTAAAATTCAATACACAAATTGAAGAATATTTGTATGGTTTTTCTGTAAAGAAGAAGAAAGCAAAGAAGCAACATACTGATTTGATTACAAAATTCATGAGTCAACAGCAGTTAGCAACATAAGTATGGTTTGGAGAAGTGAGCTTTCAGTTAGATGTGATAGATCAAATTCTGGTGACAGAAAAAATTCTGAAAAAGATATTACATTACTGTGGAAGACCTAGTAACATTTCTGCATTTTCTTGAAATTTAAAAAATGTATGAAATTAATAACTTGTGAAAGCGTTTTCTACATTGACTCGCTGCCTAAGACAGAAAATTAATCAAAAATATAAATCCAAACTGTCCAAATGGTTCTCTAAAGTAAAACGTGCCAAAAAGTATTGAAACATGCTGGTGGGTTTTTCTTTCTGAGAGCTATAGGGTGCAAAATTAGAGGTGCAGTAACTGAAATGTCAGATGAAAGCTGCATCTTCTGTTCAGGAATCTCTATCTGTGCTTAGGTGAAATTTGCTGTGTACTTATTCACATTTGTCTTGGGTCTGAGATCAGTGAGCTCTTTGCTTACCGTGCAATTGAATATCTCATAGGCGTGACACAGGATTTTTTTTTCTTTTTAAAGAACTACCTTCTTCAAACTGTAAGCTGAAGAATATACAATACAAAATTATGGAGAAACTGTGAGAAAAGAAAGTCTTTAATCTTTATCTGCAGAAAAGGGATCTGAAGTTTTGTATGACTGGACAAGCCTGGTAATTATTGCCAAAGGAAAAAAAAATTGAGTAGAAGATAGAATTAATCAAACTTAGATAATATAGAATGGGAAAAGAATCAGAGTGATAAGAGCAGCTGTACACTGAGGTTAGGGAATGATTTAGGAAGGGCAGTTGAAGGTAGAAAGCAAATGAAAACAAAAGCAGTTGTATGAAAGAGCCAGCAGGATGACAAAATATGGGAACAAACTGTTCACATGTGAAGGAAAAAGAAGGGAACTTAATCTGCTATGCAGGTACAGGAACTGCAGATGCAGGGTTTGGGGAGACCTGAATATTAAAAAATGAATGTTTTAAATGAGGCAACTGAGATGAAATGTCTCTGGAGCTTTTAGTGAGTCAAACTGAAAACCAGGTTTCCAAAGGTGAAAGCACATTAACAGAAACCAAAATGGAGTGTGATGAAAAAGTATTTGAAAGGGAGAAACAGAAAGGAGTAAAAAACTAAGATTTGCTGAAGTCTCCTCAGCTGATAACTAAGAATCATTCAGCTTCTTGCTCACTTTTCCTTACATCCCCAATAGGATGAGAAAGAGAATTAGGGAAAAATAAAACCACTTGATTGAGAAAAGAACAGTTTAATAATGTAAATAATGTAAAATTTAATAACATTAATAGTAACAAATGAAAAGGAGAGAGAGATAAAAGAATGAAATCCAAGAAAAATGGTGATGCACAATGAAATTTTTCACCCCCCATTGACCAGTGCCCAGCTGGTTTCCCAAGACTGAGTGACATCTGATCAAATCCTCCCAGCTTCTATATTAAGCAAAGAATCGTAGAATCTTGTAATAATTTAGGCTCGACAAGACCTTTAAGGTAATCAAGTTCAACCATTAATTCAGAAGTGTCAAGTTCACCGAACCATGTTCCTGAGCGCCACATTTAGAAATCTTTTAAATTCTTCCAAAAATGGTCATGCTACCACTTCCCTGGGAAGCCTGTTGTGGTGTTTGACAACCCTTTCAGTGAAGAAGTGTTTCCTCATAACCAATCTAAACTTCACCTGGTTTGAGTTGAGGCTTTCTCTTGTCCTGTAATTTATTAACTGGGGATAGAGAACAATACCCACTGGCTACAATCTCCATTCATGTAGTTTTTGGGAGTGATAAGGGCATCTTTTTCTACAAATCACCTACTATGAAACAAACCAACTACATCCCAGCTGAAATCAGACTAAGAATAAGAGTTGAAAGAAAAAAAAAGAAAGAAAATAAAAAATTATTTATGATATTTAAAGGTTTTAGACAGATTAACAAGTCATTCTAAGCATATCGTTGTCTCTATTTGTGAACATAGTTTTGTTTGAACAAATTTTTTTTACCTAATGTTATATATTTTATCTGTAGTTTTAGAAAAGAAGGAAAACTTGTATCCAATGATTTATTCAGATAACCAAAAGGAAATAAGAACCATATGATACCTTTAAGATGATCCTTACAGCTTTTTTTTTGAGAATGGTTCAGATCACTTTCATATGGCATTTTAAGCACCATGGTTAGAACCTTTTGATAAAACACTAGAAGCTTTGATAAATAGAGTGATGAATAGAACAGGACAAAAACTTACCTGTGTTATATAACATGATAGTATCCAATGCCTCTTTTTGTATGCTCATGATTCTGAAAACAAATGGATTTAGACTCATGCATTAAGTAATTTAAGACAGGTATTTTCTGCTTTTCAATTGTAGGGAATTCTTTCAACTCAAATGTGGGTGATGTGTTAGCAACTGTGAATTTGGGCTACCAAGGTACCTCAGATTCAGTAGCTATTCTAGCATATAAGTGTGTAGAAACTTTTGCCCTCTATGTTGCAATTTAAGCGCTGTTATTCTCATTAATTATCTGTGCATGTGTGTATCCTCTTTTGATGGTTTACATGAAAAGTTCAGTTCAGACAGACTGTTAGTTAGAAATTTTGGTGTTAAAAAGGTAACTTGAAAGTATTGTTTTCCAGAAAAAAATAAAAAAAGAATAAAAGCAATTCTTTACCTCTGTATTTTGTGTAACAGATTTCCTGAAAAAAGTTGTATTTGAAGAGTGGGTACTTAAGGTGACTTACATGTGTATGCTTTGGTAACAAAACCTGACAGTGATTGTGTGGTACACGTGAATTAAGCACATGAGGCAGAACAGAAAGAAAGATATTTTTGATTGAGTTTTGGTATGGAACAGTGTGCCAAAGTACCCAGATCTGAGACAAAGCTTATTTCTCTGTATTGCCTCTTTTGTTAGTACCAGCATTGGCAGACAGGTGAAGCTGCTACAACAGGTGAAGCTTTCTGGATTGAAATTCTCTGCACACTAGCATCTATGTTGTGAAAGTAGACACGTACTTACATAAGGATATCAGTTCCAGCTGAGAAAGTGTGATTTTATTTCATAACCTATCATGTTATATTTTACTTTCATCATACTGTTCCTATAAAATATATGCTTTCCAAAATACACTTTCTGTGACAAAGAGTTATCCCAATGATGTTGCAGAAAGTGTCTGATAAAATAAGTACTTAACAAGAGAGATTTTTATAATTTCCCTGATGAAAGCAGACAGCCCCTCCATCTCTAACAGCCGTAGCAAGAAGGTCACGGACGCCTGTCACTCTAAGGCGGAGGTTTTGTCCTCAGGACTCAACTTCTGTCAATGGAGCCCCAAACCCCAGTAATTCCTTGCTCTGAGTCCCAGCACCAAGTGGCTCCATCTCAGTGGGGACAGATCTGAGAATCTAGAGCGAGAAGTCACCCTTAGGTATCTTCTGTCTGTTTGCTGAGGCCAATACACCATGATGCTCTACTACACACTGGGATTCTTTTCTCTTTATGGTAGTGCATTTCCCCAAATCAAGCAAATGTTCAAAATGTTGATCTGAAATAGATGAGACTTCATGAACATTTTCAAGTTTCACAACAAAATTTTTGCATTTCAGTATTCAAAGTTGCTTTTTTACAATGGATGGGTTGTTCCACTCCACTCCACTCCACTCCACTCCACTCCACTCCACTCCACTCCACTCCACTCCACTCCACTCCACTCCACTCCACTCCACTCCACTCCACTCCACTCCACTCCACTCCACCTATGTGAGCCCTAATTACTGCAATCTCAGTGAATAACCACATAAATTAAGATGGAGTAGGATTGTGCTAAAAAGTTACTCGTACTAAGACATTAGAAGTTATATCTAGCTTGAGTTTAAAGTCAATGATTTCAGGCCACTGTATGAGGGATAAAATTCACATATAAGTTTTACATGATCTGTCATTAATTCCTTGCACACTGCTCTCCTGTTGAATAAATGTAGATTTGGAAAACTCATCAGGGGTTTTCTCTCATGCATCTGATCAGAAAAGATTCTGCCCATGAAACCTGAAGAGAAAAAAGTCTTTCTGGCTACAGTCCTGTGAAGAACCCATGAGTTACCTCTGCTGTGTATCAAGATGGGCTTCAAAATTTTTGAGATGGAAAGCTGTCATTTCTAGATCTCAAGCAAAAAACTCCCACAATAATGATGAGATTTATTTCCATTTTGTTTTTAAAAATAAAATATTACCCATTAAATCGTGTAATGGAAAATTTTCTGTCTTTGAGGCCAGATGGCAGGCCATGACTTGCATCTATAAACTTTGCAAAGCAGATTGGTCACATCCAAATTGGATGTCAGAAACACTTCTTAATTCTTATTTGTTCCTGAGTATATACCGATACTGGACAAGTATCATGTTCAGGAATCACGTTAAAAATCCAACAGATTTGGGAAAATGCATGAGTCCCTGCATAATGTGGAGGCAGTTCCAATGGGCAATGAATTCAGGCAGAAGGAATTAATAAAGTCAGTCATTAAATACAATAGTGGGCTGATTGAAGAATGTTTATTATGGCAGTTACATCTCCTTTAGTAAATTTTAGCAGATAACAAGGAAATTCACAGTTGTTATAGGATTTTTAGCTTTACTTCTCTGGTGGGAAGACTTCATCTCTCACATTGCTTACTTTAAAAAAGTTAGTGTCTCAATCACAGAAAAAGTACAATGGGCTTGAAGATGAATTTTCTTCTCTGTCTAATTGAATCAATATCCCATTCAGTATCCTAACCAGTAAAAAGCACTTTTACTGTAAGGGAAGGCAAAAATCAAATTTTGGTGAGTGGGTAATGAAAGAGGAAATGAAGAGACTATGTGGAAGTGAGTATGTGGAAGTATTTAATTATCAAAAGCTACTATATAATAAATCTTGATAATATCTTAAAAAGTTTTAGATCAGAGCAAGTGCAAAATTTACAACCAGAGGAAGTCCATAATTTACTATTAGTATCTTTTTGCACATTCTCAAGTTACACAATGGACTCTTCTTTCCAGTCATATATTATACAAAAAAACCTGTCACACAGAAAGGTATATTTAGGTTTCTTTTATACTTCAAATAGCTTCATCTCTAAAATGAGAGAAGAAAATTGCTTTGTTTGCATCTACCTTCAAAAATTTTTTAGAAGTGTTTCCTATTTTAAACCTTATGCAGATGTGAGCAAAATACTTCAAACTAAATAACATATTTATAATACAATTAAATTTGTAATTACATTTCCATTTTGAAACTAATTACTATTTGATTTATTGTTATTGCCAAGTGGTGAGTAGACATCACCAAGGCAGCAGGTGCCCATCAAGCCACTCTATCACTCCTCAAATCAACAGGAAGAGAAAAATACAATGAAAGGCTCATGGGCAAAATGACGGGGAGAGATCCACTCCCCAGTTAGTGTCATGGGCAACTTTGGGAAATGAATTTCATTTATTACCAATCAAATCAGACTAGGATAATGAGAAATATGACCAATTCTTAAAATAACATCTCTCCAACCTATCCTTCTTCCTGGGTTCAGTTTTAGTCTGGATTTTCCTACATTTTCTCCCTCAAAGTATGCAAGGAGAAGGGAAATGAGGTCAGTTCATCACATATTGTCTCTATTGCTCCTCCCTTCTCACACTCCCTCTGCTCTGGTGTGGAGTCCCTCCCATGAAATTCTCCATCAGGCTGCATTTTTTCACAAATTGCTCCAGCACAAGTCTGTTCCATGGGGTGCAGTCCTTTGGGAATGCATTGCTCCTGCATGGGTTCCTCATGGGGTCAAAATCCTGCCAGCAAACCTGCTCCAGCATGGACTCTCCACAGGTTCTGCCAGGAGTCTGCTCCGGAATGGATTTCCTATGGGGTCACATCTTCCTTTGGTCCCATCCCCCTGCTCCCATGTGCGACTGTCCCTAGCCTGAAGGCGTATCTCTGCTTCTGCGTGGACCTTCATCGTCTACAGGGGCACAGCTGCTTCACCAATACCTGCACCAGGACCTGCAGGGGCATCGCAGCTCTGGCACCTGGAGTATCTCCTCCCCCCT
>JACBWW010000060.1:977673-1045882 GCA_020086605.1 Lanius collurio | reverse complement strand
GGAGGGAGGGAGGGAGGGAGGGAAAGGAAAAAAAAGATAAAAGTAGAAACATATAGAATCTCACAAATCTAGCAACAAGATTTGATTGTTGCAATTTTGATGTCCATTGGTTGACGCAATGGCCAGTCTTGATCCAATGGGGGTGGGGGAAAGCCCACAAAACACAAAGTCCAATGGATTAATATATATTTAGGTTTTGGTTGAATGACCAGGTACCTCCCTAAGCAGAGAGTTTTACACTCTCTTATGCAACACTGTGGATCATGCACGATCCTCTGGTGGAAGGCCTCATAAATCAAGACTGTGAGTTTCATGTTTGAGCTCAGAGAGTCATCATCTGTCCAGCACATAGCCCTGAAAATCAAGGGTTGCATGGTAAAAAGTTGAACATATAATTTGTCGCAATGATCTTGCAGAAGCCACCACACGTTTATGTTACACTTCAAGTCTGCACAGAAAATTGCTGGCAGAAAGACTGAGACTAGTTTTAATGTTACTCCCCATTTTAATTTTAGGTATTCACAGAAATACTCTGTCAAATCCACATACAATCTATCTGATGATCTCTTGTTAGTCCCTCTTCTCCTTTCCTGTTTTAATAGAAATATATAAAATAGGAGTTCTCTCTCATTAATAGTTCTCATTTTCAGCATAGATTGAGAATTAAACTAAATTATGGGTTACAATACATAATATTACAATATTATATAATTTGATAAATTATTATTTATCAAATCCACAGCACCTGGAGATTCAGAAGTGATTTTGTTTCTTCCATGGGTTTTCACACTGTTTGCAGAATTAGAAGCTAGGTCGTTGCCACTGAGCTTTACAATTACTTGATATTCTATTTTGTGTTTAATCCAGTTATTTTTAAAATACTTGAGCTTTTAGGATTTGACAATACCATTACCTGATAGCTGCATAGATTCAGATACCTCATCTATGTGAGCCCAAAGAATTCTGTTAACTTCTGTAGGAGTTGCATTGGCTCTCTAGATCACAGCTGGGAGACACATTCTAAGTATCATAATGAATTTTACTTTTTTTATTATTTCATTACTTTGAGTTCAATATATATTGATTATGCCAATCCAAGAAGAGAGCATCTTCCTCTTTCTACTGAACTTGGATGGAATTTTGCCCTATGATGTTTTCCTTTCTCACTATTGTGAAATCTCTTTGCCAAACTTCTCTCCATGCCTTCTCTTGTCTTTTACACATATATGTAACTGAATTTTTCTTATTTATTACTGTTCTTTAAAATGCCCTATGATTTACAATTTTTGAGGTGTGGGGGAGGAGGAAACAGGTAAAAAAATGTAGCCATGAGCTCCTTGCTCTTGTGTTGTTTCCCAGGAGATTAGATGTCAATCATTCTTCAATTTATGCTAACTTCCCTGTTCAATTTGCTGCTAAATAAATCCTGCTCAAGTAAGTAACTCCTTTTTATATGCACAGACTTTTACCACAGATATACTTCACTCTGCAGTCTTAGAAGTACCTATAGTTGCAAATTTTTTTGTAATAGTTCTTTACTAAATACTAGGTTCTTCACTTTAGAGAAGTTAATTTTGAGAAATTTATTTTAATGGTATCATTCTTGTTTGAGCAGTTTACAATACTTCTAAAAATATTTTATTGTAAAGAAGCTCTTGCTTTTCACTTAGATCCAAATCAGTATTATAACTCTGGGGCTCACTCACAGGGAATTTTGATGTCTTCAATTACATATCACTTATTTTCTGCTCTACTTCCCTGAGTTTTAGATATTAGTGGGCATGCTGAGAATTTGCCGTTTTCACTAGATGAATTTAGAATTCTGCTAGATTAAAGTGCATTAGAATCTAGATTTTACTTTGGATATTTTTAACTTTTAATACCTTCTTTACTATACATTGAATTCTTAACATTGCTAATGTTAGGAGTTAATCATATGTGTAATTGACATTTTGTAATACAGAGCCCTGTTTTATCTTGATGAAATTTTGCCAAACTTTAATAATTAGAAATGAGATTTTTTTGTTCTGAGTATGTATGTAAACACAGCTTAACTAGAGGATAAATCCAACATTAAACTCTGAATATTAGAGAAGAGCCATTATGGTTTTATATCAATTGTGAGACAAGAAATTCACTACTGATTTGCACTTTTTTTTCTTTTTTTTAAAGTCTAAAAAAATTGAATTCTCTATTGACAGACAGAGAACAAGGTGCCATCTGTCTACATGGAGCTAATACAGCACAGTATAAAAAAAGTATAAAATAAAGATAAATTCCTTTATATCGTGCTCTGATGGAATGAAAATATCATCATGTCCCCAAACCAAAATGAAATTACATATGTACAACAATCTACTCAGTAGAGCCTTGGAAATATAGATTAAATCTTAGTAATTAAGTTTTTTCTTGAAATAAGATCAGAAGCAAGAGGTTTGCCACAAACATCAAAACAAAACAAAATAAAAAAAAGAAAAGAAAATAAGGAAATTTCTACTTTGAAATAATATAGTAGAGTCTTTTATCAATCTTAAAATTTGGCATGTTTGTCCTTTGCATAGGCCACATTTTGCCATGTTTGTGAAAATTTTCATAAATTTGTCAAATTTGTGAGGCTTAGAAATACTGTGAGGACAGAAAACCTCAGATGCCACTTAGGCTTTGGCTGTTAAATTTCAGTGTAATTCATCTTTACCAGTTGAACAAGAAGCTAAAAAAAACACATGGCGAGTAGAAAAGCAAAGGGGAACTGGTAATTAAACAGTGGTGGAGGACAGCTGGTTGAGAAAAATGACTGAAGTGGGTTTGCTGTATAAGACTGATGGTGACTGAGACTATGATTGAATAAAACAGACAGAAAGCAGAGAAGCACGTCTGAGATTGGCAAGTGAAGATCTGAACCAGCCAAGCTAAGAAGCAAAGATAAGATGGTGAGCATAAGCATAAGATAAATGGTGAGCATGAATGAATGGAAAGCTAGGATTGAGCAAGCCAAGAGACAGTTCTGTACTGACCCCTTTGCACAGTCTTGAAAAGAGCCAAAGATATTTACATTTCATTGCTCTTTGTTTCCTGTCACTACTGTAAATAAGTTTGCATCTTAAAATCCCGTGTACAGGTAGTGCACACATACATACAAATTTGATCAAGTACCTGAAACTAGGAAATGACAAATGGATCTTGCCTTGCTGTTGGCAATTGGGGCATGAACCCAGACCAGCAGGGAATCTGAATTGTTTATTCAAAGGAATGACCTGGTTTTATACACTTTTTTGAGGCACAGTATTTCTTAGATGGTAATTTTCACTACATCACCAACCCTGTGTTGCCACATCAGCAACACGCTTTCTGAATGTCCTCCTGTGGGGGGAGCACATGCTGTTCACCCATCCATCAGTTCCCGCAGGCTCCTCTCCATGTGGGATTGCTGTACACCTCCTCCCCCCAGGGTCCGGCAGACACAAGCCTTTCTGTGCCGCCATGTGCTCCTTTGTGCTGCTATGTGCCTCTGCAGGCAGGTTTCACAGCTTGTAACTCAACTTATTCCATCTCTTCTCACACCTTGCAACCTTAATACATGAGAATTAAACAACCTTGAACTAAAGAGTTTATTTTCCATAGGACCTTATCTCAGTTGTTTCATAGACTGGATGCTCAGGAGATGAAGCATACATTTTATTTATTGAAAAAACTTCAAAGGTGTTCAGAGAATGAAGAGACTGATATAAGATTGAATGATCTACCCATTATGGATTGTTAAGTGTCGATTTTAAGTAAGCCTGTAAAAACATGAATCGCTTTTATTATGAAGATGCTGGTTTTCAAAGGCCAGTTACATGTTTACAAGTTGATGAGTTGAGAGAAGTTCAGTAGTGGAATAAGTTACAAGTTGTTAATCAAAGGTTGTTTTGTTGTGTGTTCATGTACGGGTGTATTACCTTTATGTAGCCACTAAGCGGGGGAAGCTCTGTGGTGAGGGGAGATTAAGGGAGCTAATGAGAAGAACCTTCCAGAACTCATGGCAGGAACAGTGACATCACCCTAGACCCCAGCTGGTGAAACAGTCCTCCAACGAAACAGACTTTTCCAAAAAAATGATTGGCCAGGAATGCACCTTGGAATGGACCAATCTGAAGCCTGGGATAAGGACCAATCAGAGAACACATTAAGAGAGCACCAATCCCGTTTGAGGTGGAATTATGAAAACTCTCGGGTCATTTTTTTGTGGGGTTCTGCGGTCCATTGTTCCCAAGGGAGCACCCAGTGCGGGCTATACTGTATATACTTTCCCCTGCTTTCTGGTGTGGAGTCTGGGCTTAGCTCAGGACAAATTCCTGTCCTCAGTGGTTGTGTGATTACTAATAACCTAATTAACCTTTCAAAAGTGATTAGCACTATTTTTACAGTTTTGGAAGGGGAGAGAACAGCAAACCTTTTACTGTGGCATTTTGTCATGACATTTTCTAATTCATTTACATTGTAAATTATACTAGCAATATCCATTTTCCTAAAAATGTTCAAATACAAAGTGCTTTTACTACATGAAAACAGTTCTCTTCCGTAAAAACAGGAAAACAATTTTGGTTTAATCCATAGAAACATTTTTCAAATTTTCCTTACTGAGCTCTGAAAAATAATCTATTATTCACAAATCTCAAGAAGATAAATAATACCTTTGAGGATCACATTCTGTTTTCCTCTTGCACAATCTATGGGAAGAGAGTAAAATAATTTACACCATATTTTTCTATGTGTCTGTAGTTATATAGTTGTAATTTTTAAGTGTTTGACATGAGACTTTGAGTCTGATTTTAAATACTGTTGAGCAATAAATTTACTTTAAAATTTCTTTGTAAGGTCTATAAAATGCTGAATGGCATGTAAATGAAGTCCTCCATCTCTGATGGGATAGTCTGAATAATGTAGCATTTTTCACCTTTATGTCTGTCTCAGATTGCCATTAGAAAATAAGCAAAGACCTTATTTCAAAGAAGTTTTGTGAAGCTAAATGAAACCATGTGAAGTACAAAACTACCATATAAATACTATGTAAAAGAGATCATTAAAGTGGTTAAATATTTGATTCTACAATGAGAAGCTTCTAGTAGTTTGTATTAACCATTAGAATCATTAACAGACAAAAAACTTGTTATCAAAAGAGTATAACATTTTATATCAGTCATGAGCATGAAGAAGACCTATAAGGCAAAAACACTGGACTGAGCATTAAATGAAGACCAAATTATTGTTCCACAGAAAATTTTCTATCTGGTAATTTCTGAGTTTGTGTTTTTGCTTGCAAAGTACTAATTATTTCTATGGTGCTCATCTATGAATATTGTTTTCTTTCTTGTTCAAGTCTGCCTTCTTAATAAGTCCTTGTCAGACCACTAGAAAATCCTTCACTAACAAGGCTTCAGATGCATTTTTAATTCAGGTTTCTTCGTTACAAGACATTGTGTGCATTACTAATCAGCTAGTCACAAAGGGTAACAATCAAGGTCTAATTTCTTAAAAAATATTTTTCAGACTTCTATTGAATTGCAGTCACTTAAAATATGTCAATTAATCCTTGACTGATTTAAAAAGTTTTGAATGCCTTATACGTTAAGCCACAATATATCTGAGGGATTAAGAGAAATATTATGTATATTGCATATAATTTTGCGTTCTTCAATTGTCTCAGTTTTAGAATTACAAGATTATGATAAAGTGGAGCAGTAGAATCAGTATATACAAAAAAACAGTGGAAATAATGGCTTGACTGCTTTGCATCTTGTGTTGGGGCAATGAAATGACTGTTTATGTTATCCTTTATATTCACTTGTATTAACTCTCTGTAGGGGAATATATTTAAGTGTGAATTTCTGTTAGTAGTGGCATTTCTGTCCAGATTGCAAAATTTTGACAAAAATTTTTTACGATATCATAAAACTCTGAAGTTATACTATTTCACATGCATTGAAACTCACCCAGTAATTGAAGAAAATGTAAAATAGCTTTATGCTTAAGGTTTGCTAGCCTTGCAATGGAGTTGTATCAGCACACAGAGATGAAATTTCCTCCTGTATAAAAAAGGTTCCAGGTGAAACGGAATTTTTCATGAGTGGGATTACTGCATGTTTATCCATGTTTTTTCAGAAAGAAATATGTTTGCATACAGTGTACAGTCAGGGTATGCAAATCTTTTAAAAATGGCAGATGTATCAAATTTATAGAATGTGGACTGTAGGAATTAACTGTCTATGCACGTGAAATTGTTATTTGCCTGGAAAATCCTGAAACTCCTGAAACTCTGCTTGTATGAAACATCAAGACAGATTTTTAAATTCATTGTCTTATTTTTAATATTTTACTGAAAAATAATTTTTTCAGAGCAAGACAGATTTAGCATTTCCCTCTCATAGAGGAATTCTTATAAAGCATGAAAAGTACACACTACAGTTTCTCTCTTCTACCACCAAGCACTAGGTAAAAAGTATCAATGTATCTTTAATGAAGTTGTGAATCTAAATGATCAGAAATTAAAATGAAAATTATTCAGTAAACGGTGACAGTATTGTGATGTGTGCAGATGAGATTCTAATGTGGCTGTCAGGAGAGGACCAGATGGTTTTAATTTAAAAAAAAAGTGTTGAAAATTAGACTTAAGATAGTGTGCAAAGTCAGTGACCTTGTCATAAAATATTCTCAAAGAAGAAAATAACAGTAATGCCATTTGAATTCCATTAAATTCTGAGCCACTTCAGCCTTGTAATTTGTCTGACATATTATGACAGAGCAGCAGGCAATTGCCCAAGAGGTAAAGGACACTGTTGTGGGATTAAGTACAACTGTGGTGAAGCCTGAAAAATAATAGTGCAGTTAAATGGCAGCTTAATTGCCTGTGAGAAGTCAGTTCAAAAGCTGTTCTGGGCCAAAACATCAATTCTCTTGTTATTCACTGAAGGACAAAAATAAAATGTATGCGGGGTTTTTGGATTTTTGTTTGTTTCTTTGTTTTTAAAGGAGAAAAGCTGTCACTTATCCCTGTAATCTTGTGCTTGATTTAGCATAGTTTTAAGGCAGGAGGGGGTGGCATTTATTGTTTTGTTAAAACTATTTTGCCCTTGCTTGTTTAGGTATGTTAAGCATTGTTGCAGAAGAACCATTGATACTTAAGAGTATCAAGTGGTATTAAGAGAATACCACTAATCATTAAAGTTAATTCAACATATTAATTAATCATAAAAAATTAAGTAAAAATATTAAGTGAGGACATTGTCTGAACTCCCCTCAAAAATTGACCTTTCATTGTAGTTGCTGCCATATTAATACATTTTATTAAATAATATGTGCATAAAGTTTTGAAGAACCAATGTGTTTTCTGAAAGAGTAAATTTTGGGAAAATATTCAAAATTACACAAGGGAGATGTAATTGAAGGAATCCATTTAAGAGTGCAAATATTTACATGATTAATGGATTTTAGGCATTAAGTATTGAGATAAAGGATTGAAACAGCATCAGTCTGTTCCCAAATAAAAGTAACAAAAGCCACTTGAATTTTTTAATATTAAATCCCTCCAGGGAATTCTATTATCTATCAACCATTAACTATTTCATAAATCATTCTGGAAATAAATTAACTAAACCAAGCAATAAATTACATTTTATATAATCAGAAAATATTTCATGGATTATTTGGAAAATACAGCCTTATACTGATTATGTAGTTTATTGTTTAGGAATCATTAGCCCAGATTTAATATGGTCTAAGGCTTAGACTTGTCTATATAGTTTTGTGGATAGTTCCAAGTTTTGAAGTTGTCTTTTCTCAAGCTGCTTGTCATTTATATGATTTGAAGGGGCAAATAAGTTATAGGTATAAGTATCTCTTATATATAGATACATATTTATAGACACAGGTACATATATATAGATATATAAGCAGAATTTAATGACGCAGGAGTTTGAGACCTGTGTCCTGGAATTAAAGGTGCAGTTCATTGATCTCTCCTGGAATGCCTGTAGAAATAATTCCCATAGCAGAATGCAGTGGTAGAAACAGGAGATACGAACTGTGATCTCTGTGTGTAGATCTACACCATGAAGAATTATGTCTGGGCAGAGGTAAGTCACATGTACTGCAGATATCTATAAACTGTGCTCCATGACAGCCGGACCTATCAAAGACTATTAGGGAGAAATTGTTATACTGAGTGTTGTGTTAGATGTAGATGATCCAACAATGCTGAAACACAAAATTACCTATTTGGAATCTATTCAGAAAGTCATGAAAGCTCTTTTCTCCCCTATCTGACCTAACCTTTCTGTTATAAATGAAACTGCCAATTAAATCGAATTAATAAATTGCGCAAGCCAAATTATTAATATAAAAACAAACAGAATTTATTTTATGATCAAATTGACTATTTTGAATAGCCACTATAAAACGGCAGGGACAAGCCTAGGTTCTTGACTCTGGGTGACACATACACAGCCCTGAACACCAGCAGTTAGGGATGGTAGTGCACACCTTCGAGGTTTCTGAGTCCGGTTTTTATACTGTTTTTCTTGCCTCTGGCTAGAGAATCCTTTGTCTTTTTCCTATTCATCTTGTCTTCTATGGTCCTCTGGTCCAGAGATCAGGGGTCCATTCAGATGTTGATGTATTCAGGGACTCTCTTTGTGTTTTGGTTGATATTTCCAGTAACTCTTCTTAGTGTTTCTGGTAAGGGATCTGTTCAGATGATGATGTTTCCAAGAAGTCCCTTGTGTGATTAAAATGAAGAGTCTTGGGTAAGAGGTTCATTCATCAGCAGTGTCCAAGGAGGACCAGATCATCTCTGTTACTCCTTTCAGATGGAAAAGATTCTCCAAAAAGGCAGAGTGGATTTGGAGTAGATTGATGTGCCAGATGGATATCTGGCTTCCTGATGGTGGATGCATGATTACTTCTCCTCTTAGGTTTGCCTTTACTTCAGATGCTAATTTTCACCTTTGGGAGGAGTGTTTTGTAACTTTGAGCAAGATGCCAGGAAACATGCCAAGGCACATTCCAAGCACAACATCTTTGGATATAGGTACAATTCTAATACATTCTATGTTCAATCTAATATATCTTACATTCACAACCAATCTTGATATCCTTTAATTTCTTATGAATTTTGACTTATCTATAACACTTTCCAAATGGACAGAAACTGGAATACAGGAAGTTTTACCTGAGTGTGAGAAAGAACTTCTTTACTGTGCCTGTGACCAAGCACTGGCACAGATTGCCCAGAGATGTCATAGAGTCTCCCTTACTGGAGATACTCAAGAACTGTCTGGACTCAATCCAGTGCCGTGTGCTCTGGCATGGCCCTGCTTAAGCAGGGAGGTTGGACCAGATGACTCATAATGGTTCTTTTCCATCTGACCCATTGTGCGTGTGTGTGTGTGTATGAGATTCGGGTTCCATGGCTCTACTATGTTATGTCAATTTAATATTGTTAGTACATCTCAGTCATAGAGTTGTTAAACGAACCAAAGCCACTCTCTTTCATGTAAGTCATCCCAGGTTGTGCTGTGCTGCACTAAGTTGCATGTTTACAGTGACCTCCAGATGTGTTGCTGTGCATCCATGGAGTGGGCATGGAGTGCTCCTTCACATGTGCAGCTATGTTTGCGGGTTACTCATTGCAATTTCAGCTATAATTTACCCTTATTCTGAAAAAAAATCTATCTTCCTCAAGTATCTACTTAAAATTGGATGCCTGATCTTATTTTTGCGTCCTGCTCATTGTGCCGTGTTTATTGTCTTTTTTGCAAAGGGCCCTGCAAAAGTCCTTTGTAATGATGCCTTTGTAATACAAAAACAAAAAGGGGGACCTGATGACACTGACAGCTGGTCTGGGGGTCTGTCCTGGGTTGCAATGTAAAATGTACCCAAAAGTCTGTATTCTGTCACCATCTTCATAAACTGTTAAAACTGGTGGGACAGTGTTCCCCACCTCCCTCATGACTCATCCCTGATAAGCTCATGAGGCTATCTTCTGTTAATGGGCCAGCTGTTGACACCAGGTGGGGCAGAGTCCTTTATCTCTCCTATACTATCTCCTGCTAATGGGCCATCACCGCATGACTGATAAGACTATATCACCCATTGTGAGATGCTCCGCCCAGAGGGAGGAACCAAGCCTTCCAGCCTGGATATAAGGGGAAATTTTGAACACCACAGGCAGCCTTTCCACTGGATTCTCAGAGGAAGACCAGACCCTTCTACATCGCCACTGGACCTTCAGAGGAAGACGAGACCTTCTCTACAGAGCCACTGCTTCAACGGAACCATCACTTCAGGAGGACTGCAGCCACCATTTAAATTGGACTGCTGCTAACCCCCTGACTGTCAGGGGGTCAGGTTTGTACTCTGACTCTGTCAGTGGGTTGTGGGGTTTTGTTTTTGTACTATTACATTTATTTTATTTCTTTCCTATTAAATTGTATTTCTGACTTGAAGTCCCTCACTAGTTTGCTTTAAAACTACTACAGGGTCTCACAGAGTCAGACCTGAAACGAATCACAATTTACCCATGAGAATATTACAGTGACATTCTGAAGCTTCAGTGAAACCCACAGAGAAGGCCAAGAAGATAATCAATGAGAGAAGATATTCTGGGCACAAGGGGAGGATGTTGTTATGGGACATTAAGAGTGTACAAGGAAGAATTTGTGGATAATACATAGGACTATACCTTTGCTTGTATAGCTGATTGTTTTACTGCCTGAATGGTCATTGTTTGTTTGACAGCCTTGTCATTGTTTACTGAGCAGACAATCTCAATAAGCCACAGCAATTGTGAAGAGGGATAAGAATAGGGGTAGAGAAAATAAAAAATTCTTTCTACCTCTCTTGTCTGTGGATTACAACTAGTGTGTGCTTTTATGTCTACCTTGACAAAAGCCACAATACAATGATATTCTTGGAGACAGTAGAACTACTGTCTACTATGTCAGTGTAGCAAATTGGTAACTAACACACATTTCATTAAAGATTCCCACACCTTTCTTCATCCCTTGTTAATCAGCAAGGCAGAAACAGATAACAACATAAAAAAGAGTAAAAAAAATACTCATAGGAACTCAAGTTTGTTTGTAAAACAAATTGATAGTAAATGGTCTTTTAATTTGAGCATTTCAGACAGAAATATTTTTTTCTAAATCTAAAGAGAAGCTGTCTTTTGTGAAACAATTTGTTCCTCCCAGTGATGAGGCTGACAGCTGGTTTGTGGGCCTCGTAGAGTCAAACCTAAAACCAGTTAGGATTTACCTGTGAGAATATTAAAGTGAAATGCTGCAGCTTCAGTGAAACTCACAGAGAAGGCCAAGAAGATAACGAGAGAAGATGTTCTGGACACAAGGGGAGCATGTTCTTGTTATGGGACATTGAGAATGTACAAGGAAGAACTTGTGGATAATATGTAGCAACTATACTTTACTTGTGTAGCTGATTGTTTTACTGCTTGAATAGTCATTGTTTGTTAGATGGCCTTGTCATTGCTTGCTAAGCAGCCAATCTTAAATTAGGCCACAGCCATTGTGAGGAGGTACAAGAATAGCAGTAGAGAAAATAAAAAATCTTTTCTACCTTCCTCGACTATGAATTACTACTAGTGTGGCTTTTATGTCTGCCTTGACAACAGCCACAGCCCAGTTCTCAGTACAAAACTTTTCTTAGCAGTGGAGTCCAAATAAAGGATTTAGAATAAGTGTGAATGAGTAGTAAGAATGTTTCATGAAGGGCTTTTCCATAAATTCTTTTCTCTCCATGTTGATTTGCTGTAGACAGTGGAACATAGAATATGCAAAAGAGTATGTCAAAAAGGTTTCTGAAGGTATAAGGAGAGATTTATCATCCCCACAGCATTGCAATTATAGTGTCTTACCTCAGTGGGATTGCCTGTTCCCCAGCAATATATTTTTCAGATCAAAAATGAGTAACTGAATCAAGCCCTGCATCTTTCTTCCAACAAAGTGAAAGGCTCAGAATTTCAAAGCTGCTCTGTGAAATTTTGAGAGTCTCTGCCCCAATTAAGTGCTTCATTCCCCAGGTTTTGATGTCAAAGCTTTCTGACAAACTCCACAAGGCACCTACATAATTTTACTTGGATGTCTGAAATTTCATATATGCAAATAAACACTAGATCACCCTGACATTAGCATGTGTAATGACACAGGACTGGAGGAATTAACAGAATGCTGCCTGTGATTTTTATTTGCAGAAGAAGGGAATACCTTTAAAGAACTGCAAACAGAAAGAGCATCTGTTTTTTAGATCATATTGAGTTTTTGAGGTAGGTTTTTTGAGCAGTATAAATGAGTTGACTATAGGTTAGGGTTTTTTTCAATTACTTTCAGCCCACATAATGATTTATTTTGACCTTTGCTATCTACGCACCTTACTACGTACATGCCATTTTCTTGTGGCAACTGCTGAATGCCAAGAAGGTATGTCAGCATCCCATCATTACCTAAAAATTTATTCCACACTGAAGGTTGCAAAAAATAGTAATATAAAGGCTTTCAAATCAGTCTTTCTGATTTTGAAAAGCCTACATTCCCATACATTCCCTTGTGAAATCACAAGGTTGGTTGCTTTCTAACAGAGGTTTATTCAACCTAAACTTCACATTGAGAATGTCTCAAGAAGTCTTCTTTTCATATCCATATTTCTCCATTGCAATTAAAAACATTAGTTGTCTTATCTTTGTGTTTTTAAGTCCTGAGGTGCTAGCAACTAACTTTCTTCCTCTGCCTTTTTTATCGCCCTCCTACTATAACCCAAATTAGTATATGTCTTTCACACCCACCTGCTAAATAAAGTGCAAAAGAAGCTTTGCATGAAATAGAGAACATGGACAGCACTTTTCACTGGATCTGGATTTGAACAAACACCACCTGAGAAGAATCCTGGATACTCAAGTGTTGCTGATTCCATCCTACACCAGCCACAGAGCAAGCAAAGACTTGTCTAAATCAGGAGAGAAAACATCAAATGCTCCCTCTATCTAACTGGCAGCAGAAGTACCAATGGGGGCTTTTTTTTTCTGGTTTGCAAATTGCTCAGGAAGGGGCTGAAGAACATTCAGGTTAGTTGCTCCTGTAAGTTTTGAGTATATTTCAGCAGAGAAAATTTTATATGGTACAAGCTATTAACTGAAATTATTAACTCATATGGAACACATGGACTCAACATGTCATTTTACTTTGTCAGGTCTTGGACAGGATGCTATAAGCCAAATGCATCAGCACAGCCCAAAGAGCAAACATGTCAATATTAAAATCAAATGTATAATATAAAATTACTTATATGAGTATCTTGAAGCAGCCAACCTTAACAATTTCTTTTTTACTGGCATTTATGCTGCTATCAGGCATTTCAGCATTTCACAGCTAGAGAACACAACAGGGTTATGAATACAGTCAAATCAAGCTCCACTTTTTAACTGGAAGAATGTTTGCAGAAAATGTACTGTGGTCTTACACCGTGGTATATTACATTGCTAGTGAAAGAAATAACCCGGAAAATCAAAATATTGGTTATTTAGTGTCAACTACTGTTGCAGGCACCTATGATCATGGGGACCAGACGGTCCAATGGTTTAGTTCCCCCACAGCCTGCAAGTTGCAGGGAGATCCCAGAGGCTGTGAGGCTGTGCTGATTGGTCTCTGTTACCCCTCCCAGCCTACCCCTTGTCCCATTTGCTGTACTACTCTCTCCCCGCCCTAGTTATACCCCCTAGCTGTAGAATGATTGAGTACTGTGTGTTTTCCACGCCTGTTTGGTCAGGGTACAAACTGAGGTTCCCAGGCACAGGAGAGCTCTCTGACTCTCTTCATGTGGACTCCAGAATAAACCTTTTTCCTCCTGCGTGGAGTCCCAGTCTTATCCTACCTCCCTTGCGCAGCCAGACATCGGCATGTGCGGTGAACCCCGATTGGTGCTTCGCCCATCCCCTGCATGCCAGGACTGGACTCCATCTGTCCGCTCAGGGCAGGCAGCAGTTTGAGGCGCTACCAGGACACTGCTAGCCTTGGGAAACTATCTCTAAAAACTACTACATTATTTTGAAGAAGAATGAAATTACCTACCGGAGGAAGGTAATGAAAATACATACCTGCTGCTTCTTCAAAGTCTTTTCTTCAAGAAAAGACTTGAGTGGTTGCCTCTGTTGTGTAAGTTTGTAGCAAGAAAAAGTATTATATATGCACTAAGCACAAAGAAGTTAATTAGACTAAATAAAATTAACATAGCAATTCTCTGTTACAACTTGAAAAAGAAGGCTGCTATTTTGTGCAGAATATGTTCTCATGTTAACAGTTTGGTAATTTTTCAAACTTAGGTAGCGTCACATCAATTTGGACCACGTATCAATTTGACCAATTTGAGTGACTTGGTACTTCTGAGTTTTATGAGACTATATGCAGGCAAGAGTGCAAACAGCCTTTTCCATTTGTAATAATATCTCCATTTATTTTCCTCCTTTCAGAGTACATTTATGGTTCATTTGTACCTCTCAGAAATAACCCTGTTCTTATAAAATTCAAAGAACCTCCTCAGCAGAACCTTGAAAGTGTTTTTCAAATCAGAAAAACTTCATTTGAGTTTTCTTCAGTGTATGTTTTTGTTCTAAATTAAATAGCATAATTAAAAAAAATAAATAAAATATTTTATCAGCTTGTTATATATGTTATGGGATAATTCGTGCTCCTGTATAATAAGTCTAAAATAAGTTGTATGTGTATAATGAATTCTTAAAAGTTTCAAAATCACAAGCTGCAGCCAAGAAAAGGTTACCTCACCAAATTACGAAATTGCAGATGGAAAACCCGAATGGGGACCTAATTAGCAACTGAAAGAACACAGCTCCTACAGAAGGTGGACTCTTCCCGGAGTAATCAGGGAAACACCCAGACTGATAATGCCCTATGAAAATCTGCAATCAAGATAGCCAGAATTGTCAGAGCACCAATATTCATATGTTCCCAGAAGTAGTATTGTCCAGCCCAGCATAGAGAAAGAAGACTACATGAATATGTATACCACCAAAAGAAACAAAAAATCTGCCCTGGCTGAAATAAACTGTATAAAAACCAACAGCTCCAAGATGCTGGCGCGAACAGAGGGAGTTTGATGCGCTAGAGATCAAACTGCTGTTCACTCAGCGCAGATACCCAGGATCGGCTCTGTTCCTATTGATTGAGGCTTTCAAGGACCGAATTTTGGTCACAAAATAAAACTTATTTTATTATTAATTCGGCTTAATCAATTATTATCTATAATAAGCTTAAGCAATCATTGACAAGAGGTACTCCTTATTATATCAAAATCATTCTCCATTAAAAAGATGTTTTCTCCGGTGTTTATTTCTTCTGTGGCATACTAAATATATTCAACTGCTTCTGTCTGAATGAAAAAGAATAAAGGATCAGTTGCTACAGCAACTCATTTTAAATTGTCTCTGTGTCTCTTGTACCTGTTATTTTGAGTGAGATAAGCCAGAAACTATGTCCTTAGAATAACCCAGTGTTTTAAAGATAGCAAAGGGAATATTCTTAGCAGAATATTTTCTTAGATTTTTAGAATTTAGTATTGCTAAATTTGACTCTGCAACTTTAATACCAAGCAATCTGGTGTGAAAGTATTGCTAACTGATTTCTTATATAGTTCTTGGAACTTTTGAAGCGATACGCGGAATAAATAAATAGACTCCACAACTCGATGTAGTTATGAAGTGGGTATGTATGTCAGCGCCCGGCACAAGCGAGGTAGTTCTCCAAAAACTTGTGCCCTGAGCCTCAGTCTGACCCACATCTTTATTCACAAAGGTGTTCCATATGCAATGCATTACACAACTTTTCTATGCATATTCAACCCTTGGCCCCGCCTGTCTTCACCTCTCATGCTAAATAGGTCTCCGCCCTTCTGGGCATGCGTGGTTTGCTGTGGTGGTTGCACGGGGGTCTCTCGGTGGTCTCTGAGGCTGAAGATTGTGGTCTTCCTCTGGTTTGAACTCTTGAACTTTTCTCCTCCGGGCATGCGCTGTTGGTCCTTTGGTGTTTATCTGAGTAAGTCTGTCAGTCTTGGTAAGCTTGGTGACAGAGGATCTCCTTTATCTGGGTTCTTTGCATTCCTTGGTCTTCTCTGGCATTGTCCTTTATGCAAGAAGCTTTAGGGATTTGCATTTTCTTATGCCCTTTGTACCATTGCAGAGGTTTTACAAGTAAAAGGTTAAAATTCAACACATATTTCTACAAACTAAAATTTAAATGTTTTAATTTATTTTGTTAATTCAGGTGAACTCCAAAAATCTCTATTTCACTTTTACCCAGTCCGTTAATTTAAATTAGGTCACCATTCATGATATCCTCTCCTTGATGTTTGTTTTCTGCTGGATATTACAGATGTTCAGACTTGTTTTTAGCAGATTAAAATCTCCCAAATTACTTGTATTATTGTTCATGATGTAGTGGCTGTATAGAACCTGTAACCTAAATCATTTTGACATATTAGAATGACAACACTGATACCATCAAGAAGTTCTAGTGACCATTCTAGGAGCAGAAACTCTGGAGTTGCAAAATTTTAATACAAAATATATTGGTCACACTTTCATTCACTAATCTGAAAAATAGTACAGTAGTTAATGAGGGATATTTTTAAATTTATTAGAGTAGAATGAGAATGTTTTGAAAACTTTTTTTGATTGAGAAATTTAATTTTGTCAAAACCAAAAATAAAAGGAAAATAAAAAGATTAACAACCATGAAACTGGAAAACAAGTATCATATGAAGGGGGGGGGGGGGGGCTTCTTTGAACCCTTTAGATTTGATCATTCTTGTCAACACCCCAGGGAAGTGTTGTGTCCAAACCACCCTCTCAGTGCCCCATTTTGGGGATCTGTTGGAGATGTGGATTTTTCTTTTTTTTTTCTTTCTCTCAGGGAATTTTGTCCCATTTGTTGCTAAGAGATGGTAACGACCAATACTTAAGAGGACAAAAGATTTAGCCACAGGGGAGCGAGAGGAGTGCAGCTGGCTGCACTCTGGTAGCTGAGGAGTTTTCTCTTGGGAAGGGCAGAGATACTATGGGATTTTGGCTGGGGGATGAGGGGCGGGGCTCAGCTTCTCTGTCTCTCTTACTCTCGGGATTGGAGGGGAGACAGGCTGAGATCACTGTGGGAAGAATTTTCCACCACTGAGGAATTCTGTCTCCTACTTCCTCCTACTGTGAGTGAGGGTCAGCTTGTAAGAGTGGCTGTTGCATTGGGACCTTTTTAGCAGCCTACCTCACTGGAGAGGACCCTCACCATTCTCAGGAAAATTAATACACAAACACCAGAGGTTTATGTCCAAAAAGGAGACAGAGGAGTCCTGTTACTTTATTCAAATAAAGGGAGAGGCCATGGGGCATTTTCCCTGGGGTCTCTCAACTTTTTGGAGGGCTCAGCCTCCTTTTTATCCTAATTTCCCTCTCTCTTTTCCCATTGGCTGAGGTACTTGAGAGTTACAGATTTCTCGGAATACCTAATACCTAAGGTTCCCTTCTAATGTATAACTCTCCTTTATTTTTAGTTCTGATTGAATATTATGGTTTTCCCATTGTTTCTTTCATTTTTCAATATCCGATTTCATTTATCAGCAGACCTACAGTTTGTTTGTAGAGACAAATCCCTTTGTTTGTAGAGACAAATCCCTTTCCATCCATTAATCAGTGGAACCGTTCTCATTTTTTCTTTTATCTCTCAGTGCTAATTTCACCAACCAGCAGGCCAGAGCTTGTTTGTAAAGACAAGTCTCTTTCCTTTCACCATCCACTTGGGTGCCTCTGGGAAAACCCAGGACCATGAGCCCTGAGACCCTTAGAGGAACCCTCTCCTCACTGCATTCTGGATCCCAGCTGCTGCTGTCCTGCCCTGTGGGTTTTCTGCCATTGCCCCAGGCTTTTTGTGACACTGTAACCCAGCACCCCATGCCCGCCAGGACACCCTGTGGCTCCTGCTACAGCTATGGAGTTACTGCATGGTTTTGTTTTCTACATTTTTGTTTTCTACCTGCAGCGTGCCAGCCTCTGCCATTCCAGCCACTGCTCTGAGGTTCCTGCTACAGCCCATTTTGCCATCTGGCGCGGTACCGGGATCAGCTGCCCTTGGGGGTTCATAAAAGACGCCCCTTTTCTCTCTCCCGCCGGCTGCGCCGCCACTACCACGTCCGGAAGCGGCTGAACTCGCGCCACAGCGCCCCCTGCAGGCGCGGGGGAATCACCGCACCCGCCCTGCCCCGCCCGGAGCCAACAGCGCCCCTGCCGGCTGTGCCCGTAACTGCACCGAAGGGAAGGTGCCTGACAGCCGAGAGAGGCTGCTGCTGGGTTTGGTTCTGTTTGTGGTTGCTGCTGTTGTTGTTGTTTGTTTGCCTTGTTATACACATACGTACTGGTAAAGAACTGCTATTCCTTTTCCCACCTCTTTGCCTGAAAGCCCCTTAATTTTGGAGTTATGATGATTTGGAAGGAAGGGGATCACATTTTCTGTTTCAAGGGAGGTTCCCACTTTCCTTAGCAGACACCTGTCTTTCAAACCAAGACAGGACCCTACTAAACAGCCTACAGAGGTTTTACCAACATATTCAGGGTCACACACTGACAGTGTCCCCACTCTTACTCAATTTTGTAATGTGCTCCCAGCCACTGCTACTGTGCTTGAAGGACTCATGCTGAACAGTTTATGGAATAACACACTTTATTAACAAATACAGTGATAATAGAAGACTGTCACAGGTTTAAGTTCAGAGACTGCCTGGTAGTTGACAGCTGCAGTGAGTGGACTGCAAGAATGAGTTAGAAGTGAAATACAGACAAAGTCTTAATCACCAATGAAAGCTAGCTCAAGATAATCACTCAGCACACACAGAATATGGTTTTTACCCAACAGGAATCCCTGTGGGGGAGAAGGCAGGCTATTCTATTCACGGATTCCAGAAGTTACTTCTCTGGTATCTTCTCTGATCTCTTTTCCTGCTTAAACATTATTTATATTATTTTCTTCTAGTGAAGGGAAAAGGTAAAGTAACAGTTGATATAATTTCACATTTGGGTGGAGTTTGAGTGAATTTAGTCATTAGCATATGCAAGGGCATGAAAAGTAATGCGTATTTTTGAGTTAATGAAGCAAAGTTCAGGTTTCCATTGCCATCTGGATCATTCCTTTGTTTTAATTTCCATCAGCTGGATTGTTTTTTATGGAGCAAAACCACACCCACCACTGTGTTGCTCCATCCTTTGATTCATTTCTACACTGATTTCTACAGAGCAGGACAACAGCAACTTTTATGCCACTCCATCCTTTGTTTTCTGTCTCCCTTAGAGAGACTTCCAAGATCTCACAGTGTTTCTGCTCCTAAGGTGTGCAGATAATTTCTCCCTGGTGAACTATAGCCAAAGCATGCGCCCCAGCCAAAGTCAACCCACCACAAATTTCAAGCCCTAGTCTTCTCATTACAAGAAATAAAAGATGTGACAGAAGTAAAAAGATATTTGTAGAAAAAAAATATTTTTACGATGTTCTGATTACTAAATATTTATACATACTTGTGGCAAATACGCTTACATCTGAATCAAATTTCTTCTGGTGGAAGAAATGGAAGTGAAACATGTTTTCACAAATATATATATTAATATATAAATAAATGTACGTATAATGTATTATCTTGATTACTTCAATTGTGTAAATAATAATTTTTATTTTATTTCCAAGTCAATTA
The DNA here is from genome assembly GCA_020086605.1 of Lanius collurio. Lineage (NCBI taxonomy): Eukaryota > Metazoa > Chordata > Aves > Passeriformes > Laniidae > Lanius > Lanius collurio. The sequence continues at coordinate 1,026,100 of JACBWW010000060.1, read as the reverse complement.
AATATATTTCAAGTTAAACAGAGAAAGAATATATGTAGACATTTTATACAGAATATGTGCATAAAATCAACAGTCTGACTTCCTTTATAAAAGTGCATGACATCTTCAGTATTGCTGAGCAGAGTTTTCTAACACCTTTTTATATTCTATAGTAACAATATCATGTTTCCTTAAAAAAACCCTGTAAAGTCTATGCACTTAAGATTATTATATTAAAGTCTCTGCACAGAACCACTGTATAGAAAACTCATTAAAAAAAAGCATGTGTTTTCTCAGTCTAAGCAAGTAAACCACTGTCAGCAAGGACCAAATAGTAATTGTTAAAGCTGAGGATAGAATAAACATATTTATTTCAGTCAGAACATGATACAGAGCTGTTTACCCTGTTAGCTTAAGCTTCCCTGCTAAGACAGATCCATTTCTTTTTATCTGTTGTGGTAGATGGTGACACTCAGATCTTAAGTACAAATTAATCTGTTTGAAATACAGCTGAGCAAAACCAAAAAATGTTCATGAATATTCATTGAGAACATTAATGTCAATTTGACTGGTTTTAATGACCCTTCCTTGCCCACTTCCAACCCATTTCTTTGAATGAAGTGTCAAGAAAACCTATGAAACACTAAAGTCACAAGTGCTCTTACAGCTTACAAGGACAACAGCTTACAAACCAATCAGGTTTGCATCAAGTTATATGTGATGGTTTGCTCCTGGCTAGATACCAGGCACCCACCAAAGCCACTCTATCACTCCCCTCCACGACTGGACAGGGTCCATGAATTTAGATGACCCATCATGGGTAAATCAGACTCACTTGGGGAAATTAATGAATTTAATTCCAAACAAAATCAGACCAGGATAATGAGAAGTAAAATTCTTAAAAACACCTTCCTGCCACCCTTCTCTCTTTCCCAGGTTCTATCACTTAACCCCCAACAGCTCAGGGAGACAAAAAATGGGGGCTATGGTCAGCTTATCACACATTTTTGCTGCTGCACAGCTAGAGGAGTCCTCTCCCTGCTCCAGCATGGGGTCCCTCCCACAGGAGACAATTCTCCACAAACTACAGTTTGGGTCCCAGTGTGGGTCCCTTTCCATAGGGTGCAGTTTTTCAGGCACAGCCTGCTGCAGCATGGGCTCTTCTCTCCATGGGTCTGCATGTCCCTACCAGGAGCCTGTTTCAGCACAGGCTTCCCATGGGTTCACAGACTCCTCCCAGGCATCCACTTGATCTGGTATGAGGCTTCTCCACACACTGCAGGTGGATCTCTGCATTGCCATGGATCTCCATGGGCTGCAGAGGAATCTCAAGTCCAGAACCTGGAGCACCTTCTCTCCCTCCCTCTCACTGACCTGGGTGTCCGCAGAGTTGGTCCTTCCACATGTTCTTACTCTGTTCTCTGGATGCAATACCTTTTTCCCTTGAATGTCTTATCACAAAGGTATTACAATCATTCCTGACTGGCTCAGCCTTAGCCAGAGGCAGGTCTGTCCTGGAGCTGGCTGGCATTGGCTCTGTCAGACAAAGGGGAAGCTTCCTGAAGCTTCTCAAAGAAGCCACCCTGGCAGTCCTGCCTTCTTACTACCAAAAACCAGCCACACAAACCCAATACAGTGTAATACCATTTTTCTAGGCAACTTGATTCTCCTGGGAGAAACAGACAAATTTTAGATTTGCAGGACAAAAACCAGCTTACTATTTCCTTAATATATTAATTGTTTTCTAAAATGTGTGGTGTCTTTCTAAAACTTTTTTTTCTGTGAGATTTCCAGATTGATGCCTGAACTTGATGATATGTTAGTAACACTTGTAATTTATCATTCCCATTTAGACCATGTGCAGTAAAGTGCTGGCTCTCCATTCTCCTTGTAATCACACTGAGTAAGCATGTTTTCTGACTTTCCATTGGTGAACAGTTTTCCTCACAAGTGTATTTAGGTGCTTTCCTGTCTGTATCAGGTGATCAACCATTCACTAGAGAGCCAGACAATCACAATATGTTCCCCATAAGCATGTTTAAAGCAGGAAATAAAATATTAAGCTAATGAGTAGGAAAGGCTGAAGATAAATAAAGGCCCAACACCAACACTTCAGTAGCAGGTGTCTCAGCCTGCAGACGCACCTGCAAACTGCCTTGTGAGATTAAACAAAAATCAGATCAATCCTTCCTTTCAGCCCCTCAAAGAAATAAAGCAGGTACAGTCTGCTGCCCAACAACCCCATGGATAATACTTCTGCATTGACATATTCCTCTGGTTTGAAAACAGAAACATTTTCAGATAAATGTATTTAACTATTGAGAATTTCAGATAGTATAGTGGTAATGGTATTGAGGGTTGCCTTAATTTTGTGTAGAGTTAAGAAGTATCAAAATTTACTACACAGGTAAAATCTTTCAGGATAGACAGTGGGATAAATACCTAATTTTTAAGGTGCAAGATAGTTTTTGCAGTAGGTGAAGTTTCCAAAATTTAGGCAACTCCTGCTAATAGAAATTAGGTGTCTAGAGTTGATTTTCAGTGGAGTTGAATGCTATCAAGAACTAGCTTGGGAACACCAGTGACACAGAGATGTTAGAACCATCAAGTATTCCTGTTCCACTTCTAAATAGAAGCTCTTTGATTGTGTAGACAAAGCACAGAAACAATAATGTATGATTTTGCTAGTATCTAACCAATTAAAAAAGCACAAATATTTAATTATAAAATTTTGTTTTCCAAGTGTATTTTCAGATCCTTAGTGATATAAATCATCCAGTCAGACTATACAAAAAATACCAGATGATTTCCATAATTTGTGTAATGAAAAAGGCAAATGTTTTTAATGAAATTGAAGCTCAAAAACATTCACTGAATAACTTCATGTCTTTTCAATAAAAGCACATTCAAATATTTTTCAGCTCATCCAACAATCCTTTAAATAGCAAAGAATACATTTTTACAAATTGCTGAATGAAGCATGAAAGTGCATTCCTGTGAAAACACTTGAAGTCTGTGGAAAGATATCAGTGAATTGCTAATATGATTTAGCAGTGAATTTAGCTTTTAGTACCCTACTAGGTGAATAGCTAATGCATTTCTCTTTCATGCTGGTTTTATGCCACTGCAATCACCAGCTTTAATACAGTTTATTGTTTTGTGTACATCTATGAGGAGTGCAAGCCCATGTGCGAGAAAGACCTTCAAGATGAGTCTGAATGCATGCTGTCTAGCTGCTTGTGCATTGTAAACATTCAGAAATGTTCTCATACCTGAACTTCTCCCTATTAGTTCAATAGTGGAGAATTTGTGATACAATCTACACAGGTAAAGAAAAGCAAACTACAGAAGGAAACTGAATAAAAGAAAAATATAACATCCAAGTACTTAAATAAATAAATTTCTTTGAAAAGAGTAAAACAAATAATAATACAGTATAAAAAAAGTACATCACCTTTGAACAACAACAATAACAAGTAATAATGGTACAGTATAAGAACTGCATCACTATTGAACAACAGTTTGTTTTAGCTGTGTGTGGTGGAGAGGACCAAGGACTCTGCAAGGGGTCAGACTGGCCTCATGGGTGAGTTCAAGGTGTGAACTACCAGCCAAAATGCTCATTCAGCTACTGGAATTCACAGTTCAGGAAAAGCTTAGCAGGAATGAGCTAAACAAAGGCCAGAAAGCTCAAAAGTTAGTTTCTTAAGCTCACTATAGGAAATGCAAAGCAGAGGTTTGTGTCTCAAACTTCATTTTTTGTATTCTACTCCAGTTTACAATTTTTTTTTTTTCTAAATTGATCTGTCCTTTTCTAAAAAAGGATTTACACATCAGGATTTGATCTGCAGTCTTCTCACTGTACTGGTCCCAATGTATTCTGGTTTTCTGGATGTGATGAGCAGGTCCTTTAAATTAACTTCTGTGTGGTTGTCCTGACTGAATCCTGCTAGTACCCACCCCTCACAGGCACTGGAACAAGCCTTTCTGACATTACTCACACTTAAAACTGTCCGGTTTCTAGCTCCTGCATTCTCCCTATTATTATTTTCACTTTGCTTCTCCTTTCCACTCCCAGTATGCTTCCTTATGGTTATCTCTTGATCTTGGAAGTCCTGAATATGTTGTCCATTTTCACATCATGTATAAAAATCAAGCTTTTGTTAATCAGCTTTCAAATCTGGAGCTAGGTCTTTGTCCAGACTTTTACTCATTTACTTGACTCATATTTATTTTTTGCTGTTTCACTTACAAAAATCTGTGGGATTTTTTTCCTGCTTTTTTTTTCTTTTATTTAATGTATTGCTTGGTTCCCACTGAGTCTCTAAGAAACAGTTCAATGCGTACTAAAATCTGAATTAGAATGAAAGATAAAAGTTAAAAGAACTAAATTAATGTTGTACTGATTGTTTTGATAGGCCGATTGGCAAAACCTCTCTGAAAAACATTTCAAATGCAAATATACAGCAGTGAAATAGTTAATTGCAGATTGATTTTCTAAAAAAACTACTGCAAATCTGCTTATTAGACTGAGGGTGCTTTTTCTACATCCCAGTGTCTGTATAGTGGCAAGTGCCGCTTTTTATTTAAATACCTCTCTTTTTGAAAAATGGGTGAAGGAGAATGTAGATGGAGGGAGTAGCTGATTGCACTACATCAATTGCCCTGTGTTTTGCTACATCCCTAAGCATTGCCAAGAAGAAAAAAACAACCCAAAATATGCTTTTTCTCCATCAGGCTTTAATGGATGGAAAAATTCCATAAGTGTAAGTATTACCATGGAAAATAAATGAGATCACTGATTAGCCACATAATCATTGACTTCCAGGCTGAAAATACTAGCAGAACCTTTTTTTTTTTAATACATAGTATATGTTGTATATATTTTTTTCAATGTACAATATTATCACAATACAGATCAATAAGCTAACCCTAAAATCAAGGGAGTATATTGTCATGCGGTTAGCAGAGAATGACCCACTGCAGAAGGGCATTAATATCAATATTCTCCAGGACTGTAAACTATTTTGTAACTACAGTCAGTTTTACTTACTAGAGCACAATGTTTAAAATAAACAAATCTGTATTTTGTGGGTTGTTCTGTTTCTAGATATAAAAGGGCTTTGATGATGGCGATAAATTGGGTATTTGTATAAAACTGAAATGCTAGAGTTGGCTGCTACCAGAGACGTGTTCCTGGATGACTTGAGTAGCAGAGTCTCCAAGGACTTAGCTCTAGGAACACAGCCACAGCACACCTCAGAGAGGCTCCAGGAGTCCTCTAAACTACCCCTCACTGGCAAAGGCTTTTGCATACAATCTGTGTTTAGGGTACAGTATCTACTACAACCCCAACCTTGTGCTTATCTCCATTGTGCAGATTAGCAGCCATGGTTTGGTGCAAGCCACTTCCTGAGAGCCTTTCCCACTCCACCAAATGACAAAAAGATTACAGTGGTAGGGTATAGTTTACCCCTCTGTATGGGTTTGTGCTGGGAACTATTTTGTTAGCAGGACCTTTTGCAATTACTGCATACAACCCATGGATTTGGTTTAGGGAAGTGATAAACATAGGGACTGAAAAAATGCGTACAGAAAAGAAAGTATTTCCTGTGGTCTCCATACATGTTCTCCATGTTATGGAGAACAGCACAGAGAATTCATAATATTTTCAGTATTTCCTTCATAAGTCTATAGATATACTTGTTTCCAGCCTGAATAAATGATGTTTGAAGAGGATTTAAACACTCTATCTTCTAACTTGAGTGTTAATGGGAAACAAAGTATTACAATGCACTGTTTGTCTTAATGGTATGGTTGGTGAGGATTTTGGTCAAAACCTCCAACAGATATTTACAACTCAAAAACTCCTTGACATTGTCTCTGTTACAGTTCAACTCTTCCTTATATAGCCACTGAAGTCTGTAGAACTGTGATTCCTACCAGGCCAGCTTAGTGTTACCAGCCAGACACCTCCAGCACAAAAAAAAAATATAGAAGCGTGGTGATGGTTTAAAATAAACTGAGTTTAATTTCTGAGAAAATAATGTGAGAACTCTCTGATTAAATAAATAAGAAAATGAGAAATGCAGTTGATTTCTGCTTTATTGCATTTTAAATTGTCCCAGTCTCTTCAGTCTCCATCAGCATGCAGCAGAATTTAGTTCTGATATTTTGCAGAATTTAAGACATGAATATGATTTGGAGAACTTAAAAAAATTCTGAGGCTTTGTATAAAAAATTATGATTTTAAAAACTTATACTAGAAGAAACAAAAAGTTGTTGCAGAACAAACACACTGAGCCAATTGATGTGCTTTAGAGCAAATACTCAATTTTAATTCTCACAATTTATAGTTTCTTACCGAAGTTAGATAAAATTCTGTCCCTTTATTTAGCAGAGATAAAAGTTTATTTGGTAAATACAGCTTTGTTTCCAAGATAACTTGTCACTCATAGATAGGTATATATTGACCCTACTATTATAATTAATCTAACTATTAAAATGCTTTTTTTTGACAATTTGACAAAAAGATACTAGAGCCAATCACAATTTCTGTGAAGGATGGTACGTTGAACATTCCTTTCCTCAATTAAAATATTCTTTTGTGAGGAGTTTCTATCAACCTTCAAGTCACCAACTTTTCCTTCTTAAGAGGATCATCATTCCTTCTGAAAGTCTAACTTTTTGCATTACAGAATGGAAGCATTTGCAATATTAGTTCTATTAGCTAATGTTTATGTATCTTTCTCCCTTTTGCCTAGTTTCAGCTATTATTATCTTTTTGCTGATGCTGACTTTTTATTTTTATTACTAGCACCTAGTAATAAAAAATAAAAAATGCCTTTGACTGTAAAAAATGAAGTTTATAACTTCCACTGAGATAAAATTTAATAAATTTATTTGACCTTTAAATGACTGTATGACTCTAGTGATTATCTCCAACATGTAGTAATGCTGAACTGGGTGTCTATTCTGCCTAATCTTTCTATATTATTCTTTCATTGGTATTATTCTCACCTCTTTCCTAATAAAATATACATATATATATATATCTAATTATAGCCTAACTTTTACAAATTATTTTAACATCTTTAGGTTTCATTTTTAATCTTTAAAAAATGAAGTCTGTGGGTTGGGAGTATTTTACCTCAACATGGTTAATATGGGCCTTATGGAAAGATATACTGAGGAGGAAATAGCAGCTATGTATAAAATGTAAGTTTGAAATTTGCATGGATATATACAGAAAGCTTAATTTTTCTGAAATGAACAGAAGAGAATTACAAGGCCCAGTGTGGTGGACAAGGACTGGCATAGTAAGAGGGAAAAGTAAAAATGAGAAAAACAACAAGCAGGGAGTGGGCACAGGCATCCAGAATTTTGAAGACAATCAGAAGACTTAGTGTATTGCAAGAAATTAAGTATTTCTAGGCAAGGGGTCAAAATAACACATAATAGGCCATTCCCACTCCAGATGAAGACAGAACTAAAGCTATATCCAACCTGTGAGAATGATGTGTTTCATGGATGTGTCTGCTAATTCACAAATTAAAGTGAGACTACAGGACAAATAGAAAAGGAATAATACACATTAAAGTGGCATGCAGAATGATTTCTGGAATCCTTAAGATAGTGGAAAGGAAAAAGAACAGAAGTCTTCCTTACCTTTGTCTGGTAGAGTAATAGAGAGAGCTGACTGGAGCAGCATAACAGCACTGCATAGCATGGCACAGCATCCAAAGTAGCTGTTCTCAGCAAGAAAGACTTTTGTTTCCCAGCTTTTCATCTAGCTTTTCTAGAATCTTCTGCTGGGATGCTGCATACAGGTAAAACCTTATAAAATGAAGGCCCTGTTGCCTTGGTAAAATCATGGCTCAGGCCTTTTACTTCTGCTAGAGAAGGACCGTGGGAAAGAGGCATAGCTGAATTAGAGGTAGAAAAACATGCTGCTGTGAATTATTGTGTGTTTACTCAGTGGCGTGTGGTGATTGGTAGAATTAAGATTGTTGCGCTTTAAAACTATGTAAATAGCTAAGAAAGTATAAAAGATGCTGTGTGGTATTAAAGATAAGCTTTTTGCCTTCTGAATGGAGTTGGTGTGTGTGATTCATGTGTGTTGCGTCCATCTCAACTGCAACACTGGTATTTCTTTCTCAGATTTTAAGTCAGACTAATGGACCCAGTAAAGTATCCTGTCTAAAGAGTGGGCAGCAGCTTAGGTGAAAATGTATGAAATAGCACATTCTTTTTCTGTGTATGTCTTCCCAATTCTCATCACGTATAATGAGAATTCACCTTTATGAATATATTTAATAGTATTGACTGAAAGCCAAATTCTCCACTAATTTGTCTAACTTTTTTTTAACTTACTGATATTTGGTGTGTTTAAACCATACTGCAGTAGTTGGCATTTCATTATGCACAGCAGATCTATCTCTAGATATATCTGAAGGAGGAAACTAGATCTGAATGTCACTTACAGATAGAAGCTAAGTGAGAGAAAAGTCAGACATCATAACATTTTCAATTCTACATTCTTCAAGGTCACACAATCATAGATGGCCCAAACATGACTAAGAATAGAGGAGAAATCAGACTACTGACACCTGACTACTGTCAGGAGGAAAAATGATCAAAGAACTTAATATTTGGGTAACAAAATGTGACTTTGCTGCCTTTAGCAGAGAAGGAAACTGTATGCAATATGGAATAGTTTAGCACTTCTAAAAAATTTTGAAAAGTAATTTTTTTCTCTGCTGTATGACTAGAGAATTTTTAATTGTGATAAAATCTGTACTCTTCTGATCTTCTGTGAATTGAATTGAATTAAATTAAACCTGCTCTATGGATTGATTTTTTTAAAGTGGCCTCTAGGCTTGCATCTTAGTAATTTAATAAAAGAATTTTCTATAAGAGTAAGCTACAGGGTAAGAGCCTCAAGTGATTGGTGATGCCTTAAATTTGGTGTTATATCTAAGAAAAGAGACAAAGGAGAACCATCACTGTTTAAAGTATTAGGAAGCAACAAGTATTATTACAGGAAACCTTATTTTTTTAAACTTCAGCTAATTAAATTTGAGCTATGATTTTAAAGGAATATTTGTGATAGCAAAATATTACTGTCATAATTAATTTCCTCAGCATATATTGCTTTTATAAACCTAGATGACAACATTATTGTTCATGTGTGAAATGCTTTTCACATGTTTAGTTATCCTCTTTTGTCAATAAACCCAACCTCTGGTTCTTTTTTCTACTGATTTTAATTCTTTATACAAAGAAAGTAGATCATGCCTATCAAACTGATGTGCTGCAGAAAGGCATGTTATTTATAGTCCCTGATAATGATCATACTATGATCAGCAGAAAATCTTTATGTATAGAAAAGACAGTGCTTTCTAATGACACTTAGAAACACAGAATGTGAAAATTATGAAGTATTTGCAGTTAGTAAGATTGCATGCAGAAATGTTTTAAATGTTTATCTCATTATGTGGGTTTTATATGGAAATAAAACATTATTTTTTTCATCAAATGAAAATAGAGTACTTTATAATCTCAGTATTTTGATGTTTTTCTTTTAAATAGCAGAAATGTGTCCATATTTTTTGTAATGTAAACCCTGTGGAAATGTGACTATAACTGCTTTCTTGTCAAATATTTTTGCTTTTCTTTTTAATTATTTTTCCTTGAATATCACATGATCCGTGCAATTCCAGCAAATAATTCAGTGAAATTGCAAAGTTTCCTTAACAGGCAATTGACATTTTACACTTCTGCATTGCCTTTTATGTTTTACTTTTGACCTCCTGTGGAAACTACAAGTTTTAGTATATCATAAACTAAAAATGAAATAAAATGTTGTCTTATCAGGGGTCCTTTCTAAAATACAGGCATGATAATTTCAAAATAATGGATGTGTTTCCTTTGATCAGCTCAGTTAAAAGTTCCTTTTTTGCAGAAAGGTCAATGGCAAATACTAAAACAAGATAATTTTGGAAAAATATGTACCTTTTCTTATATTCAGTCTTCTGATTGCTGCAGTGCATAATTTGGGGGGAAAAACAGAACCCTCCAGATCCCTTATATTGAAGAGGACTGGAAAGAATAGCTATGGCAGGAACAGTTTTCAGTGAAAATCCACTCCTGGCCTTCAACTGATAAAAGAAAGTGCTACAATTATGAAAAGATCTCCTTCATTGCTTGCTTCTCCATGGATAACACTGGCTTTGAGCAGAACCTCCCACAGATCATGCCAGCAAAGAAACATATTGAAATGCCACATGAAAGGCATTAAATACACCATATTTCTACAATCCTCTAACTGCCATGATGCTGTGGTTTGATGCAACTAAGTGTCAAGCACATGGAAAATCAGTTATTTTATAAGGAAAAACAAAATAAGAAAATATTGAGGAAAACTAGATAGCTGCGAGGCAAAACAGATTCAAACTTAAACGGTTGCAGTACAAGAAGAAAGTTTTATTACTAACAGAATTAAAAGTTAAAAGATATAACAAGAAATTAAAACAAACAACCCCCTCTCCCTTTTATCCCCAGCACTTTTCTCTTTTCCTTAACTAGCACAAAAGATAACACAACATAGGATTCTAGTCAGTGTTACAGTTCTTGAAAAGTCTCTCTCTTATGCTTAAGGAAAAAAGGGTTTCTTCTTGCTCCGTGTGGTTCATCTAACTGCTGCCAACAACAGACCCACCTGGAAAGAAACAATATGCTGTGGTGTAATACATCTCTTCTATGAAAAAATATCAGTTTTTTCACACTGCCACACATGAGCCATCACATGGGGTTATAAATCTTTTTAAGGATGGGTCATTTTGGCCTGAACACAAAGGCTTTTTCTGCTACAAGTCTTTAAAAGCCTCTCGCTGCTCCTATATATCCTGGCATAGGCACTCTTCACAATCTTCACAAGCCACATATAAGTCTTCCATCCCCCCATGCACTTCAAATGGATTAAAGAGACAAACAGTTTGAGATATTACAGTTTCTTACCACCGCATGCAAGGAGTATTTTTAAGCTACACGCGAGGAACGCGGCACCGCCCCTTTTCTCCATCACCATTTTCAGCTCCATCTCACGTGGCTCACTCTCTCTCTGACTCTGAAACCTCTATGGTGAAGAATGTTCTTGTTCAGGCTTTATGGTGAAGAAAGCCTCTCTCCCTTTGTGCTGCTGGCTGCATGGTGTTTTCTTCAGTTCAGCCCAAAGTGTGCTGGCTGCAGACAGGAGGCTCCCGCTGGCTCTGTGTGGACAGGAGGGGGACCCGCTGGTCCCAAGGAGCTGCTCCAGTTAGATATTAGCTGTGTGCCAGTCCATGGCTGGGTTTAGCTGTGCAGCAGTCCATGGCTGGGTTTAGCTGTGTGCCAGTCCATGGCTGGGTTTAGCTGTGTGCCAGTCCATGGCTGGGTTTAGCTGTGCCAGTCCATGGCTGGGTTTAGCTGTGTGCCAGTCCATGGCTGGGTTTAGCTGTGCCAGTCCATGGCTGGGTTTAGCTGCCTGGGCTCTGGGATGGTTCCCTCCCCAGCGACCCAGGGTCGGTGCCATGGCATCAGGGAGAGGGGAAGGGGGCTGGGCTGGCGGGGCCCGAAGGCTCTGAGGCCCCCCCCCCCACCTCTCTCAGGTGAGCTGGAACAAGAGAGAACTCCCGCCTTTTCGTGTGGTTTAAATGTGTGAATTGTGAGAAATGTTATTGGTCCAAAAATCTGTCTATCAACTCAGATTCAACCCACTACACATGGGTATCAACAATAGATGATGGTGTTTTTATAATTTTTTCACTGTTTATTTATTTAACAGATTAACGTATGAACACGTATTTTGTGATGAAAAATTCCCTCCTACCTATTTGTCAGTGGTGTCTCATTTACATCTCTGTTTTGTTTGGTTGGGTTTGGTTTTTTTGGGGTTGTGGGCCTTTGGTTTTTTTTAATTTTTATTTTTATTTTATTTTTTTATTTTTTATTCTTTCCTTTATTAAAGCACTGAAAATTGAAATTATGCAGAATATGAAGAAGACAAGTATTGTAGGTGAACTAGTGCCAGTTGAATTTCCCAATAAGATTCTTAGACTTAGCTGGTGTAGGTAGACTAATCTGTTTGCAGGTTCATGTCTATGAAATATGCCTGCCTCTCAGCATGCTGCAGCTATGAAGATAAAACGCAATTGAGCCTCTATAAAAAGCAAATATATTTAGACAAAATAACTCTGCCAAAAACAAAGCAGAGTTTCGTGCTTGAGAACAGAAAACACCTGGCAACACTGCAGTCAAAGCTACTGTTGTAGCTGATTATTTGCTACCTGTTTAATAAAACATTAAGCATTAGAGACTTTTTGGTGCTTTTCTAATATGCTTCATATTTTGTATTGGGTTTCTTTTTTTTTTCATTTGAATGCAGTCTTTGAAAAGTATGCTATTTAGAAGGTATTTTAGACTGCTGCATTTGACTAACATCTACATCTAAAGTGCTCTTCATTTGGCACATGCAGTTTTTTGGGGTGATGGAGCAAAGAGATCCTTGCTATAAAGAAAAATTCAACTCCTTTAAGAAAACCCACACCAAACAACCCTGTAGCTATATACCGCCATCACGAAGCAGTGGATTCATTTTCAGAGGTGTTTTAACTTCATGCACAAAAAAATATTACTTTATTTGAAGCACATTACGAATTTGGGCTTTATACTCTTTTCTGCTTTCTTGTTTGTAGGAGATAGCAGTAGTTTGTAAATAAGAGCAAGAGCAGTAGAAATAAGACAAAATGCAATGGCAGCATGTTCTTCATTTTCAGCTTCCATGTTCCAAAGCTAGAGTCTACAGAAGTAGAGTTTCACTGAAGTGCTGGGAAAGGCTAACTTCACACCAGCAGCCTGAGGTATGCTTACATTTTGACCACTGGGGATCTCAATTCAAATGACTGAGATTATCTGCAATTTCTCTGGGCAATGTGTTCCAGTGCCTCAGCACCCTGTTATGACCCACTCCAAAGCATGAATGATCAGTGTTTATAAATATATTTTTAAAATTTATTTTAGAACAATTTGGTTGCAATGGAAAGCAGTTATGTAGCCATTTTGGTTATAATGTAACACAGCAATAAAAAAGTAGAAAAATAACTTAACAAAACATAAAAAGAAAAGAAAGAAAGGTTAAGAGTAGAATGGTGTATATAGTGATCACCCAGGGGTCCAGCAATAGGACTTGGTTGTCATAATTTCAATGTCTGTTTTGAAGTGATGGTTGTAGTCTTAATCTGTCAGGGGTGGAGAAATCTCACAAAACACAAAGTTCAGTGTGTTAAAATACAGAATCACAGGATATGCTGGGTTGGAAGGACCCACAAGGATCACTGAGCCCAACTCCTGGGCCTGAACAGAACCATCCCCAAAAAACACACTACGGACCTGGCAGCATTGTAAAAATCCTTCTTCAACTCTGTCAGGCCTGGGGCTGTGACCACATCCTTGGGGAGACTGTTTTGGGTCCTGTCACTGTCACTACAGAGAAGAGATCAGTGTCTGCCCCTCATCTTCCCCTCCCAAGAAAGTTTGAAGAATGTGATGAGGTTTCCCTTCAGTCTCCTCTTCCTCAGGCTGAACAGACCAAATGACCTCAGCTCTGGAGCCTTGACCTTGAGGTCCTTCACCATCTTTGCAGCTCTCATGAGATTCCAATGGGCCACTTCTTGAGTTTGTCCAGGTCTTTCTGGATAGTTTCTTGTCCCTCAGCTGTGTCAGCCATACCCCTCAAATTGGTGAAATCTACAAACTTGCTGAGGGCATACTCAAGCCCTTCATCTTTGTCGTTAATGAAGATATTAAATAACACTGGTCCAAATATGGACCCCTGAGGGACACCACTTGTCACTTGTCAGCTCCCATCCCTAAGCAATCATATATTGCTATACTCTTCTCAGGTCACCTGCACTTCCTTCAACTGCTTGTGCATTTGCTTCTTTACCTTTAGTTTGACCAGTTTGAGTCCCAACTCAGCCATGCCAGTCTCTTGTCTTCCTTGCCCATTTTCTTACCCCAGGGAATTCCTAGCTCCTGTGCTCTACGGAAGACAGGAATGCATACGAAACACACACTCCTCAGATATTTCAAAATCCTCTAATTTTCTATGCCATCACCCTTTCTTAACCTTTATTCTCATTTAAAATGTGGCTGTTCTTGGAGAGCAGATGATAAGTGCACACAAGAGGGAGTATAGGAGGTGCTTAGACTGCCAAACACACCTCCAGAGACTATCTGGTAGAGAGGAGGTCACACTGTACTTTCCTTGCATTATCACCTTTTATACCTATCATTTGGAATTCAAGTTACTCGGTCTGAAAGCATTTTATTGAACAAGGACTCTGAATTGCTTACCTTACAGAAAAAAAAAAGGAGTGACTGATGGCCTGCATGTGAGAAGGACTGAGTTGCATTGAGGTCCTGCTCTCCTCCCCTCCCAAAGTCCCTTCTTTACCAATGCCACCTCTACTATCACCACTGTTCTCCTCTTCAGAGCCTCTCAGAGTTCATAAGCAGGTTGCTGTTCATTAACCTCTATGGTTTCTGCCCAAGACAGGCATAAGGAACCTCCTTGCAGCCCTCCGATACAATTAGGAAAGGGAAGAGACAGAGCTGATAAATGAGGGGTGCAATATGCACACCATGGTGAGAAAGGCAGGGTGAATCATGCATGGAGGTGAAGGAAAAAGCAAAGTTACATGCATCAACACTATGTTCTTAGTTTCCCTGCAGAGAATAGAGGCAACACCAGTGGGGATTTGCCTCTCATACCAAATCAAAAGAAGCTTTTGAAGTCTAGACATTAGCATATGCATAGTCTAGATGTGTTGATGCTGGATAGCACCTTCTTGCAGGGCTCTGCTTACTGCAGTACTAAGTTATTATTTAGAATGCTAATTTTTTTTTTGTTTGCTAAAGATTTAATTTAAAATACTTCAATTTTTTTTAATTACATTTTGAAATTTGTATTACAAACGATATAAATAGATATAAGCTGTCACAAGTTTCTCAGGGGTAGACATTCATTTGACAAAATGACCATGTAAAATTCTGACTGAATCTGAAGTATGTTCTGAAACGCAATTCCACTACAGGCATCACTTACCATCAACATACATCTGCATTACCTCCATCCACAGAGAAAACTTATCTGACATTCTCTCACTTTTCTCCTAGATCTCTCTGATACCACTTGCTCTCTTACACAGGAAAAAATTGGCATCACAGTATTCACTGAAATGTGGGAGATAATTGTTAGAGGGTTGCAAGCTCAATTTTCTATCATAAAGTATCAGATTCAAATACATAAATCAGTATCTTTCCCTTATATTAAAAGACTACAAAGACATTACAATTCTAAAGGTACTTTCAAGCTTTCTGAGAGGCTCCTTTTTAAAATAAAATTGCACATAAGAGACTACAGTTTTAATGTGTTCATTCCCCCTCCCCTTTTCCTAAGTACTGATCTAATCTACTTTAGATGGATGCTATGACCCTTAAGAACCTAATTTAGCAATGTCATCAGCTTCACTTTATATTTGTCTATAAGGAACCTGTACATAAAAGAGAGTGAGAAAAATTGCCACAGCCACTCTTGAATCTTTCTTATTGGAAAGGTTGTTAATAATAAAAAGGGCTGACATAGAGAAGGAAACCCACCATAGCAAATTACTTCCCATACTAAAATACTAATTTAATCACACAATTTAAGAAATTTTTGTAGTAATTAGTTATGGCAATTATCCATTGTCTTTTCTGCTACGAAATGACCATCTAGAGAAAGAACACAATGTAAATGTGCAAGACAATCTTGCTGGCTTACCTCCTTAAAACAGTATATCTGAGTCTTGGTGTGTTGTCTAGACAGGCCTTATTAAGAAAGTTTCTGCCCTCTTGTCTTGGTTTGAAAGACAGATGTCTGCCAAAGAAGGCAGGAGTCTCCCTTGAAATGAAAACAAAAATGCAATTCCCCCTTCCCTCTAAATTATTAAAATTTTGAAATTAAGGGGCTTTTAGGCAATGATAGAATAGAAATAACAGTTCTTCACTATTTTATATATTTATATATATATATAAATAAATATGTATATATGTATAGATATGTATAACAAGGAAAACTAACAACAATAACTATGGCAATAACAGCAAACTGGAGCACAAACCCAGTGCAGCCTCTCTCGGCTGTCAGGCCCTTTCCCCTNCCAATACAATTGATACACTGCCAAGTTTAAGGCCTTTGGGATAATGAGTCTGCTCCTGAATAGAATCTGGTTGTTGCCCATGTTACTTTAACTGCAGAAATATTTCTCTATGAGGCTTCTTTGCTACTCTGGCATTTTATTCATTCCCAGTGACAAAGAACTCACCACCTATATGGATTTCCCATTCTGTAGGTACACTATACCCCTGAAATCCTTTCTGTAGTATAAAAGTAATAAAAAAAGAAAAAAAAAAAGCACCAATAGAAATAATGTTACAACGGATTCTAACAACTAAAGGATTATCCTATCAGAACAGCATTTAGTTGAGGAACAATGAGACACAAGAGCAATAAAATTTATGGCAGAGTTACTCTGTAGCATCATCCTAAGTCAGAGTCCTGCCTTCCAGGTTCACTGGCTTTGTAACACACTGACTGCTCAATCACCTTTGGTTGTGGTCTGCCCAGACACAACCCTTTTCTGATCTTTCCATCACTGGACCACAACTGAAACAAAAATTAAGAGTTTTCAGAACCTACCACTTTCCAAACCATCTTTTTGCTTAGTGTTGAGGAATACATCTGCTGTAGGCAGCTCAGTAGCATCGGAGGACCATCTTGGTCTGTTTCTGTGGTACTGTGCCGTCAATAAACGAGACATCTGAGACTCTCCTGTGGGAAACTTGGTCTGACTGTGTGAGTGGGGTGTGTGGGGAGACAAGCGGGGACTCATCGTGTCACTGGAGCCGCTGCTGCGAAAGGGGGCTTCGGTGTCAGCAGTGACAGCTCTAGCGTTGGGAGGTGGCTGCCAGGGAGTCTCATAAATGGTCACACTGGGAGGTTTTCTTAACATTTCTGCCTTCATTTTAGTCAGTTAAAAAATTTCCATTCTTTTGTACACAGAATGAGGCTAAAACAGAGGACTGGTTAAACAAAATTACGCCGCCTTAAATTTGTTGCATTCGAAGTTGCCCCAGACTGGCGCCTAAGCGTCACTCACAATCCGCAGAAAAAAGGTGATGCTCACGAAAGAGCGACACGGGTGGGGGAGCGACACGGGGGGGAAGCGCTTCCGCTTCCGGCGGCCGCACAGACGGCGGCGAGACCCGGCCGGCTGCGGGGCCGTGCTGGGCGGGAGGAGCGGCGAGATGTGGCCGCCGGCCCTGCCGCGGCTCC
The DNA here is from genome assembly GCA_020086605.1 of Lanius collurio. Lineage (NCBI taxonomy): Eukaryota > Metazoa > Chordata > Aves > Passeriformes > Laniidae > Lanius > Lanius collurio. The sequence continues at coordinate 1,008,705 of JACBWW010000060.1, read as the reverse complement.
TGGCGGGGCCGCTGCTGGTGTTGCTGGTGCTGCTGGAGGCCGCCCTCTGCGGGGAGGCCACGGCCCCGCGCCCCCGGGATGCCGCCACCGCTGCCCCGCACCCCACGGAGGCGACTCGCGGGGCGGCCACGCGGAGCAGCAGGAGCAGCAGCCGCCTGGCCGAGGTGTCGGCACCACCCGAGCAGGGCCAGCCCGCGACCCAGCGCGCCCTGTCTGTGCTGGTGCTGGCCAGCGCCGCCCTCATCGTCTACTTCGTGATCCGGACCGTGCGGTGAGGGCGGGAAGCGGGCGTGGGGGTCCGGGGGGAGCGGCTCCGCGGCCGGGGCTGCAGTGTCGACTCCACGCCTCCTCAGAGGCTGGCCAGTAGCGCCCGGCTGCGCTGGGAAGCTTCCGGTGCTGCCTCCCCACTGTGGGCGGGGAAGAGCGTGGTCGGCTCTGGTCACGTCACGGAGACGCGCATCGTTAACTGGGCCCTTCACGACGCCCTCCTGTGCTCTCCGGGTTAGCTTGTCACTGCTGGCATCTGTCTGCCCACCTAAGTTTATTTTGTACGTTAAGTGATTTTGACCAGTTTGCAAACTTCTGTATCGCTAAACTACCAAAGTTGTCTGTCTCCTTGACTTTGTTAGTAAACATCTTTATTTTATGCTTTCTTTCACAGTAAAATTAACCTATTTTGTGCCTTTTTGAGGAAAGAGCCCTTACGAAGCTTGCTACCATTTAGCTGCCTTTATGTTTCTCATGGAAACTATTCTCCCATAACTCGATGTGCTTTTACAGTTTTTGTCACTGTATTTTTTTGTTATGGCAGTTTTACTTCTCTCTCTCATGCTTTAACTTGAATTCTTCAAGGCAAGGCCCAAATGTGGGATTATGCATAAAGCACATCAGTTATGGAGTGAGTTCTCTGTGTACTTTTCATTACATTTAGATATACACATTGTGTCTAGTATCTGCATCATTTAGTCTAGAAAGGCAGTTGAAAGACGGTGTTTTGTGTATGTCATGTACTAAGGTATATAGTACAAGTAAATGAGGATATTTTTATTGTTCCATACATGTCATGATCTGGTTACTAAAGTTCTTAGAAATGCCTCTGCTCCAATTAAAGTGCAGACGAGACCATATGCCAGTGACAATAGTGTGGGGTTTATTTGATAGTAAATATGAGAGAGAGAGAAAGAAATAAAAAATAGGTATGGGGAACAGAAGGACAGTGACAGGGACAGAATAAGGAAAATATCACCCCTTCATGCATCCCGGTGATGTTCCACTGATCCTCTCCAGCTGGTCTGATGAGTTAATATATGCACAGTCTGGGTTGGAAAACCCAGGCATCTCCCTTGGCGGGGGGGTTCCCATTGTCTTTTGCAATGGACTCTGTGTTTGTGCAGTCCTGTGGTGCAAGGCTTCAGGAATGACTCTAGGGGGCACTTCAGGGAGTCTTTGATGGATTGAGACACCCCTCAGCTGCCTCTCCCGTGAATGTCCTGTGGATGTGGCCTGTGGGGTTGGGGGTTCCACAGCTGGGTCAGTTTGTGTAAGGGAGGATGGGTGTTGACTGCCTCTGACCAGAGGTTACACCTGAAACCTCCTCCCCCTGCCTCATTTTGGGGTCAGGGTGTCTGTGTGAACCTGGCTTCTGGGGGCTGTGGTCTCCCCCACCCCAAACTCAACCTAGGGGAGGATCTCTGCTGTGTTTGGCTTTCTTGTAGATGCATTCTGCTTCTTCAGCCTTGTTTGGTTTTTTTTCCTAGGCCTGAGATTATTAAAGAATGGGTTTTCCCTTTATCTAATCTTAGTGGTTTAATTTACAGTCCAAAGCCCCAGTCAGGTATCTTCAGGGAGGCTTCTCTGCTTGTAGCTTCTTTATACAGGTTTTGTTATAAGGAGCAAAACTTTATATCAATAATGTTTGAGGCATGAACTATTTCAGTCTCTGACAATACATCTTACAGATCACTCTTGAGAAGCTGAGGGCACTTCTCAGTGTCAGTGTATCTTGTTACACCACCCTGCTGGATTTGGAGATGTGAGTAGTACTGTGGAAAGGCCAAATAAATAAATAAATAAATAAAGGCCTGTCATTGCAGGAGCTAAAGAAGAAAATTGTCATCTATTGCCATTATTTTCTGGATGAGTGGTAATTACTTGATATTCTGGTTTTGGCAGTAGGATACTGTTCTGCATTTGAAACTGGAGTGCTGTCTTCTAGGTGCTGCTGTAAACTGGAAGCTTAACACTTCATGTTTTTCTGTAATTCTGCTGCATCTTGCTTCTGAAATTTGGAATAGATAAAGTTCAAATAAATAAATCTGAACTCCTAGGTAAAAAGTTTTTGCAGTGGTTGTGTAAGAAATATAAGGATTAAGTGCAAACCACCCATTTTTTTGGATGGGTTTCCCTGGCATGAAGACTGTCAGGGTTTGATGCCATCTAAGTGCCAGTCACCCCCAAAAATTTACTCACATATACTTACTCTGCTATAGCTGAGCAGAGGAGGGGAAATTAAAATGAAGATTTCATGAGTTGAGATAAGGATTAGGAGAAAACACTTCAAGGCAAAACAGGTTCAAAACTTAAACAGTAAAAAGGAAATATATTATTAATAGAATTAAAAGTAAAAAGGGTAATAAGAACTAAAATAAACCTTTAGAACACTTATTTTCTTCCCAGCCCCTCCCTCTTTCCCACCAACAGTGCAAGGAAAAAAAACATGGGGTTTTGGTCAGTCTTTCACTTTCTAAGAATCTTTCTTCAGTTCGTTTGAGGAAAGGAGTTCTTTTTCTGTTGTGCTGTGGGCTCTTTGTCTTCCCACAGGAGACTGTTCTCTGTGGATTTCTCTAATATGGTTCCAATTTTCATGAAATAGCAGTCCTGCCCAACCTGCTGTAATGTGAGTCCCTCCCACTGACCAAGCAGTCTTCCCACAACCGCCCAGCGCGGGTCATTTTAGTTCATGGGGTTTAGATAAGTTGCTCTAGTTTGGAAGCAAGGGTTCTCTGTCTCTGGAAGCAAAGGGTCATCTCTCTCTGTTCGAGTTTCTCACTAGATTACAGCTCTTTCAGCATCCACTCACTCTAGCGTGGGCAGTCTTTCTCATGGGCTGCAAGTGGATCTCTGCATTTCCCCATGCACCTCATGAATTACAGGGAAATAGTCTGTTGTATTAATACCAGTCCTCACCTCGGCTTGCAGAAGCATTTCAGCTCTGACACCCGGAGCACCTTCTCCCTCTCCTTCTTTTCCCTGACCTTGGTGCCTCCAAGTTGGTTCTCTTCTTGTGTCCTCACTTTTTCTCTGACTCGGAAGAAAATTGTTGTCTGTAGGTATTATTGTTCTCAAGTTCTATCAGTTGAAAAGTTCTTACAGACCTTCGCTGCGCTGAAAGGTTGATCTCGTCTGTGCTCCGTGTCGGGGAATTGTTGGTTATATTTTTGTCACTGGCCACATGGTCCCCGCCGGGACCGCAGGGGCAGCCCTGGCTGTGTGGTCCTGGCCTCGGGAGGGCCCCAGTGGCTGTGCCAGGAGGGCCCCGGTAGCCCCAGCCTCGCGTGGCCCTGGCTGTGCCGGGATGGGCGCCTGGCAGCCCCTCTGGGATCACCCCCAGGTGAAGCCTCATCACCCCTTGGGAGAAGAAAGAGAAATTCTCACAGTTTTCCTTTCTTAAATATGTCATCGCAGAGGCGTTACCAACTTCTGTAATTGGGTTAGTAACCTGCTCATCGTCAGAGCCCTCAGTGATTGGCTCTGTGCCAGACATAGAAGTTTTGAGCAGCTTTCCTCTTGCTCCCTAAAAACTAGGCTGTATTAAACCAACACAGAGATGTATCTTGTTATAAGACATAAAAACTCTGCAAACTTTCAACCAGGTTGCCTGCCCAGTGGATGAAGGGAAGAAGAGAGTGTAGTGTTTCTGGATTCTAGTGAGGCTTTTGATGCTATTCTTCATGGTGCCATTCTGGACAGGTTCTCCAGCTGTGGGGTGAACAAGTTTGTGGTACACTGGTTGAAGAGACAGCTGAATGACAGAGCTCATAGGGTTGTAGTGAAGAGGGGTGCATCTGGCTGGCATCCAGTCACTAAGTGGTGCTCTGCAGGCCTCAGTTCTAGGGCCAGCTCTGCTCGATACTCTTACCTGTGCAGTAAGAAGCATACTAAGGCACTTGAATACAACCAGACCAAGGCAGACAAGCCTTGTCTTTCACCTTCCTAGGTGGAGGAGTTAGAAGGCCTCTCCCTCTGAGTAGTAGCTGAAGACTCTGGGTTTGTCCACTCTGGAGAAGAGGAGGCCTGAGTGGTGACCTCATTGCTCCCAGCAGGTCCCTGAGGAAGGAGATGCTTATCCCTTCTTGCTGCGATCAAGCTATACGATGTGTGGGAATGATTCAAAGTTGCACCAAGAGAGGTATAAACTGGACATTAAGAAGCATCTTTTTACTGGTTGGTTGGTCCACAACTGGAACAGGCTTCCTAGAAAGGGAGTCAGTGTTTAAGAGGCATTTGGACAATACTCATAGTATCATGCTTTAAATTTTGGATTGATCCGGCAGTTGACTAGTAGGTCCCTTCCAGCTGAGCAGTTGTCAGTCACATAGTAAAAGATTTTAAGTTAGCTTTTGTTAACACTCAGGACACTGCCTTAAGAGTCACAGTTATGACCATGCATGTATGTCGCATAAGCATCTCCTGTACTCTTGTAGCTGTAGTTTTTAAACTACTTATATAGAGAAGGGTTTGAGTCGCAAGTGATTAGTTTATCCTTTTTTCAGCAGGATTTGCTTGAGCCTAGAAATCTGTGCCAGCTTTGTGCTAAGTTTTTTTTTTTTTGCATTATCTACAAATCTAGACATTTGCTATGACTGTCTTTGGTTACTCTCAACTCACAGTAGCAACTCACTTTCTGTTTTAACCCATTAAGGGAAAAAAGATAAAATGTATAGGAGATTGACAGAAATATTGACTGTATGAGTATCATGTACTGCCTCTTCTTAATTTCATATTTTCATTGTATTTAAAATAGTTTCTTTTCTGCTAGGATATCCACAATGCTTGTCCTAGTTGCAAATGCTTAGCTTCTACTTTAGTCAAAACAAAACAAAAGGCACAATATGTAAGAAACAACCCTATTTTTCATCACACTGTCATCTTAAAAGTTTTAGAATTTTCTTCTACTTGGGTGCTTTGAAGTATAAAACTTCTTGCTATGTTGAAGAGTAGAGAACAGATGAAATAAATGAAGAACAAGGAAGGGACTTAGTCTTGAACTGAAAGGTGAAATTTTTGTTTTTGCTACTAGCCTTAGCTTTACATGAAAAAGCTGGGTTTTTTGTTCTGTGCTAAAGCACTTAAATGTCTGGGGTAACAGCTGCTGCATTTTCACATCATAATTGAGAGTGGAGGAAATGATTGTGTTGATTATTTCTTATAACATTAGAAATTGGAGAACTTTGAAGAAGGGTATGTACTTTATCTATTTCCCATTCTACATTAGCTTCCCAGTTCCAAAAGGAGATTTTTTTTATCCCCTGGAGTGTAGTGAAAAGATAAACCAAGATTGAATGCTGTTCTGTGTTTTTTCAAGAAGGGTATTTAAACAGGTTGTTTAAATACTCCAGAGTTCAGGACAGAATTTGAAACTGAGAATCTTGATTTTGTATTTTATATCTCTTATGAGACAGTTAAATGTTGTCTAAATGTGGGCCAGAGAAGTCACTATGCATAGTATCCAGTAGCATAATGTAGTATACACAATATGATAGTACATACTATAATATCATAATATATTAATATTTTTTTTATTAGCTCTGAAGTATTCTGTATTGAAGTTCCTGAATGTTGTAAACGTGTTTTGTAGGCACTTAGCTTGAGATTGTAAATTATGGAGTTTCTGAATGAAAGATCTGTTACTGCCTTTGACTTTAGCACTAGGTGCCTAGACACAAATTCTTTCTTTTTTTTTAAGTCCTATAGCTTTCATGTAGTTGTTTTTTGCCAGTTACTGAAAGGGACTCTGTCAGCATTCTGTAAACAGATGCCTTTACACCGTGCCAAGTGGCTACTGGTCTGAGTTCTGGAACTTGAGCAAGGCTTCTTCCGTGGGTGTAAGAGTAGTTCTGGAAAGTCCATTGGAACGGTTCATTGTGTGGGTTACTCACATGGGACCCAGGCCCTTGCAGCAAAGCTGTGGAGAGTGAGAAAAACAGATGCAGACAATCTGCTTGTCTGTGATAAGCACTGTGCCTTAATCCTGAAATGTGAGTCACTCTGCTTCCTTCCGTGCTTTGTGAAGCACACGAGACATTGACTCTACAAGATCTGTCTTATTCTAAGGTGTAATTACAAACAATTTTTTTAACTTGATATGTATAACAGACTTCACAAACAACAGTAAAAATTTTCAACCATGACTTGTGTTACACCTTTGCTGTAGCTTTTTTGAGTTTCTGCCTGATTTGATGCTGTTCTTTACAGATGCATAAAATATATAGGGAATATGTAGCAAGGCAATTTTTTTCTCAGTAGGGATATGTTAGCAGTATGCTTTTCCATGTATTTTTACGTGGCTCTTATATTTAGATGCTAAGTGCCTGTATAGGCTTTTTGTATTCACTGCATTAATTCTGTACAAAACTACAGATGACACTCTTATTGGCCTAATAATTTAATGTAAACTGCTGAAACTTTGCATTTTCTGACCTCTGAATTTCATAGAGCTAAGTGTGTACACTTAACATAAATTTTAGAAAACTTATACTAAGTATCAATATAGCAGTATTTTATGTTATTGGATCAGAAAGTAGAAAAAGATTTACATTACTTGAATGTTTTAAAATGCCTTTCAGGCTCAGAAGGCGTAACAGAAAAACACGAAGATATGGAGTTCTGGATACAAACATAGAAAACATGGAGCTGACCCCATTAGAACAAGATGATGATGATGATGATACAACACTATTTGATGCCAACCATCCTCGAAGGTTTGTATTTAGAACCTGAATGTACTTCCAGCAATAGAAGTGAAGGAGTGTGGGTGATAAGCAGTTTCTCTGGGAAAGCTCACTACTGTGTTTCATATGCATAGTTGGAGAAGGGATCTCAAGATCGCTTGAAATTTAAATGGGCAAGAATTTAGTGGGCAAGAAGATAAACACCATTTGTCTTCAACATGTGAGTTCCAGAGAAATGGAGAGGAAGGTAGGATATTTTTGTTACAAATACAGAGTCATTATTGAAGCTAATGTTAAAGTCAACAACTAGCTTTTACCTTTCTCTCTTTTTTTTTTCCCCTATTTTGGAGGCTCCTCAATTTTTCCTGAGTATTCTCACCTATGAATTCTGCTTCAAGCAGCTTTGCTTCATTCTACTTTCTTACTGCTAAAATAGTCATCAGTTAGTTGATGATGACTCTGCACCAGATTCTACATTTGGTATTGCTGCACTGAAAGATTCATATTCTTAAGCTACTCTCTGAAACTTTATAGATGTAGGAAAGTTTTGTTGTATCTCCTTATTGTGTGTAAATTTTGTTGCATTTCTTTAGTGCCCTTTAACATTATGATCAATTCAAACTTAAATTCACGCAATTCACACTAAAATTTTTTTCCTTATTGAGTAATGCCATCACATTGTATGTGTAAAGATACAGTAAAAAAATGGTTGGATTTATCATAGTCGTAGTTCATAGTGAGGGCTACTTGACTACTACCTCAGAAGTATCAGAAGAGATCAGAAGAATTCTTCAAGTCACAGCAAATAATTGATTCACACTGTTTAATGTGAAACCAGATTCAAATGTCAAGCAAAACAGTTTGATAAATGCAATACATGATGTCTCAAATGAATTAAAAGTATTAGAGTAGTAAGTCAGATATTCTACTGTTTGTGAGGAGGAATTTTGGATGCTGTTGTGGAAGTTGAAATGTTCAGTCTGTTTTAACTTTGTCTCCATAACGAGAAACTTTCTGATTTAATTTTTTTTCTTAAGTCAAAGCCCTCTTGATTTTTTTCTTGCCTATACTCTAGATTAAAAGTGTCTGGAATATCTCCACTTAGCACTCCTCTATACTTTAAAATTATGTGACATTTACCATTACCCTGTGTTACTAGTCTTGTTCCAGTATATATATATACCTATGTAAAATGTAAGGTAATTGTCACATTATATCCAGGAATTCTCTCAATGTCTTTCTGAAATCTTTTAGCTTCTGTTGTAATTCAGCATATTTGTTAGATGTTGAGGTATTTGATGACCAGTTAATATGATATTTTTTATAAATGCTTATTTACAGGAGTATCAAGTATGTTTTTTGGTGGGATGTAAAATGATAATATAGCTAGTCATCATCAACAAACGGTATTATACAATGATAACTTTCAGAGAGTGTATTTCTGATTTTTCTTCCTTCCTGTTTTCTGAACACTTCAGTTTGAGGGAGGAAAAAATTTGTTGAAGTATTTCATTGTAGAAGTATCAAAACTGTTGTTTCAATATCACTCTGAAAGTATGTGCCTAAATTATTGAAGTCCTTATTTTGACAATGGGAACTCAAGAAAATGGACTTCAATTATATTTAGTGGAGATCGTGAATTTTCTCTGGTTTTGTAAGTTGGTATTTTCCTTGTTCTCTTTTATGAACAGAAGCTCATAAAATTTTAAGAGCTACTTTTTATTTTGAAATAGTGTTCATGTGTAGGATGAAAGCAGTGCTGAACAATGTGAATTCACTCCACATATCTCTGTAGAACAGCTTGATAAAATGCTGTTCAAACTTTGCAAAGATATGTCATTGCTGGGATGATAGTTTGAAAACTGTAGTACTTGAATTACTTATTTTTTAAAAATTGTGATTGGGAATGTACTTTTTAAAGTTAATTTATTTCCCCTTGTTTCAACTTGTTTGCATCTTCACTGAAGCTAAGTGAATCAGTCTTCATGTCATTGCTTAAGCACAATGACCAAAGGGAGTACAAAATATCTAAGAAAGCAAAGACAACTTTTTGCTGAGAACAACTTGATGAAAATGATACTCTCATATTCTCGGGATATGTCGTTACACTTTGTTCTGACATTTGCAGTAATTCAGAGGTGTGGTTGGTTGGGGTTTTTTTAGGTAGCTTAAATATATAGTCAGGTTTGTGGTGCCTTTTCCTGGTCTTAAAATCAAGAATCAAACATGGTTAGAAGGGAAAAGGGATTTTACCTCTGTGTTTATTTTAAGGATCCTTAGGTGCAGTACATCCAGGTGGAATGTGCCGAAATGCACACACTCAATAGATTGGGTACAACGTTATAGGTCTCACTAATTAGCATATCAAAGATTCCCCAATGAGAGGCTCGAGTGAGCTCCCCTCCCCGAGGAACCTTCCCCTGGATGGTTCTATCTTAGTTTACAGAATGTGTTCTGGAGAGGACCTTGGGGTCTGGGACTTTCTGATCCCTAACTACAAAACTTAGTCTCCTAGCTTAACAAAATAAGTCTAAGAATGTAGTCTAAAAAACACTAAGAATACAAGAATCTATAAAAAGGTATATAAAAGAGGTATAAAAGAAAAGGCAAAAAGTCATGATGGCATCACTTGGAGTCCGGGAAAAAGGAAGAGAGGCCTTCAGTAGTTTTTTTGAGTTCAGTGCTTTGTTAAGTAAAGAACAGTTGCAGTTTTACGTAGAATCAACAATTGAACTTAGTTTGTAAGTTTCTTTCCCTCATAACATATAACAGAAGGCACTAAGAAACTGAATGCAATTACAGGAAGTGCTTATCTATATGTTCATTTTCATTTGTTATTGACATCAAAGTAGTCAAGTTTTGGTGTATATATATATATAAAAGTATTGTTTTATATGTAAAAATATGTCTTTTTTCCTTATTTCTTTGTGACCTTTAAAAGACTGTAGTGGCAACTAGTCTGCTTTAATTTTTATTGCTTGAACAATCAAGCTTTTTTCTTAAGGTGGTACCGTATAAAATAGTATGCATATATTAGAAATCCCTATAGGCATGCTCTGGGTTAGCTGGTAATTGTAGTAGACCCTTTCCAGGACTAGGCAGAGAAAAACTGGCTTGTCTCCTAAAAATCACCATAGTAGTTTTAGTATACTGGTGTCCAGATTCATTGCTACTTTCAAGGGTTGCTATTTTCTTTCAGAGCTTTATGAAAAAGTGTCCCCAGTGCCTTCAGCTGTAACATAGACACAATTTAAGTATACTTCCACAGTCATCATCATCCATGTCACTAGTCTCTGTGCTGCTGCTGTTTGGAGCAGTTTACCAGAGCAGTAGGTTTTAGCCATTTTCCTCAATAGCATACTATTGAATGCCCAAGTGTGGAATTCTAACTTTTGGTCTCTTGCAATACAACTTTACATACATGCCAACTGAGGTACAGTATAGTAATACCTCATCTTTGTTTGTCAAGGTTATATCACACTAATAGGTTACAATCCTCATTGAATGACTTCACACAGAAACTACTTGCTCAGTGCTGCAAGGCACAAGAAGAAGAATTTACTCAATTTTTTTAATAGTATTCCATAACTGCAGTTCTCCCAAGACTTAGCAAAGTTTCGCTAGGAACTCAGGAGCCTTGAATATTTATGGTACTTTGCTTCCAAGTAATATGGTAGCTACGAGTTTTTTCAGTCAAATTTAATAATAAAATTTCATGTCTCTCTGGGTTCTTTCATAATGTGTGATCTTCAAAAATGCAGGCTAAATTTGCCTTGAAACAGGGCATTTCAGATTAATGCATCTGTTTCTTCTATTGTAGAGAAGTACGTGCCTTTCAATGAAAGAACTTAATCTTAGAACCAATGAAGGAGACTGCTTCATGGGAGAAATAAGAAGCAAGAGGGTATGCAAGTGGGGTGAAACTAATTTAATTTGTGTATTTTATGGCATCTTTAATATCCTGCAATAAGTAATGTATCAATTTGTTGTATCTTTTTATATATAGAGATTCTCAATGTTCAGCCGATGGGGAGAGAGTACTAACTGCACTAAGATTAAAACCTATTTGGAAGGGATATTACTTGTTAAACAGGTTATTTTTTGCTTGTTACAAATCCTGTATGCCATTAACTGTGGTACATACCTTTTTCTAAAGTAATCTGGAATGTTTGTTTTTTTCTTCTGATATTAAGTTGTAAATAAATATAGCCGCTGTGGACTTCTCAGAATTGTTAAAACTTGATTTTAATTGAGGAGATGATTTATTGTTTGCCAATAAAAAGCCAAACTACTGCCTCCTGTGTTGAGACTTTTTAAAAACTGAATTAACATCTTTTGTGTAAATTTCAGTGAAAAAATAAAATATGTTTACAGTGTTCCTAGCATTTAGTTTGATACTCCAACACTATAGATTTTAAGGATACTTGGGATATTAATATAATTATGTAAAACGTGGCATTGCAACACCTTGCTGTTGAGACTGCTGATTGCAACTGTTGAGGTAATTTTTTGTGAGGCCTATCTTCAACTCGTGTGAACAGAGGTGGTTCAGAGACTTCAGGGTGTTGCTGGTGTAGTCCATGGGATGTCAGTATTCAGACCTGCAGTGAAGCAGAGATAAGGCTTTGGGAAAATACTAAATTTTCTGTAACTCTAAACCAAAATATTGACATGAGAAGCAGCTGTAACTGAAATGTATGCTAATACTCACATGAATGTAGTTGACACAGCAGTTATGTTTATTTTTTTGCTAGTGCCATAAAGATTATTAGACCAGTTTTTAAGATCTGAAACAGATACTTCTTTTAATGTGTTGCAATTTCCACCATAATCTTGATAATGTCAACAAAATGTTCAAATTCTAGTTCAGCATTGCTGTGTGGTTTTTTGCTAATTCCATATGTCCTTAGATATCTAGTATCAAGGCACAAACTTGCTGTAGCAGTATGGGTGGGGACAGCTATGTATCCTGAAAGTGCCTAAATTATGGGCTACAGACAAAGAGGAATAATTTTTCCTGATTCTTCACCCTCTTGGTGTTTGAACAAAATTGGAATACTTTTCTTTGAGGTAATTTCTACAGTTATAGGGTGGGGAGGGAGTCTGCTGTAGATTTTCTTTACCTCTACCAGCTGATTTGTTACATTGAAACCTTCTTACTTGCTCTAGTAACAGCTCAAATGAGCTCAAATCAGCTTCCCAAGGTAATTCTCACCTGCAGTTCCCCATGTGCCACACACACCTGGGGAATGCATTGTATTTACAATAAATGCAAGTCTTTATTTTGCTTCCTATTGTACCTAGCTTTTTCTATCTATGTTTAAAGATAAAGCTGAAATGAAAACAGAGCACTAATTCTTGCGCTAATTCTTGCTGATGCTTAGTTGAGGAATCTGGAGACATGGTAAAGAATAACTGGGTTGTAGACTGCAGGTGAGAGAGAACAGTAAATGATAGAAGGCAGGTATGTTGTTTCCTTATATAAAGGGAATCATCAGTGTTTAAACTGAACATACTTGAAATCTTTCCTAAGTATCGACTGTCTTCCTGACATCCTAGAATTTAAATCTTTAGAATCTTTCTAGGCTTTGGGGCACCCTGAGGAGGTGTTAGGCTTGTTATGCATAGATATTTGAACCGTTTAAGCAAGTTAGAATCATTGGAATTGCAAACAATCTGTAAGCTCTTGTATGTCCTGCAAGTAAACCTTGATGTTTTCCTGCCGAAAAAACCAAAATGAAACAGGTTATTTATGTATCCAAGCAAATTTTCTGGTTGAAAAAAAAAAGAAAAAACCAACACAAATTTTCCAAAAATTTTATGTAGACTTCTTTCATCCATGCCTCAAAAATTATGAGCATATATTTATAGGACAAACATCTGTAATGCAGTTGTACAACTGGTAATAAGCTGGGACAGTTTTGGTTTCTGGTATGTCAGTTATCATGTGGTTGATGGTGCAAACTTCCTCGGCCTTATTCAGCTTGTATCTAATTTCAGTAGCTGAATTGGCTCTCATTGCATTTGCAGACACAAAACTAGTCAAAAAATAATCATAATTTTGTATATCTTGGTCTTAACATTTAGAAATTGCAGCTGTGAGTTGCATACAGCAGCCCCTTTTGATAAATACAATACCATCAGTACCATTTCCAACTACATCTGAAAAGTTTTTCTTATAGCTGTTCTAACATCCTTTCAAAAATTTGGGAAAGGATATGCCACCACAGAGGCCAGTAACTGACCTGTTCATAAACAAAACGGAAGTTTCTATCAAGCTTATTTATCACTTTAAAATTTCATACAAAAACAAGATTAAAAAGGTGAAGACAAGTAATTATGAAATGTATAACTGAGTAGCTGTATATGGAAAATTTTATCCCCATTTGAACTAAGGTGTTAATAGGCCAGTAAAGAACGTGAGCTGACCTGCTGAAGTAAAGCTCCTTGAAGATAGGAGATAGCCCAAGTTTAACCGAATATAAACTGGGAGAAAGGCTAGATTTCTTCTGTAACTCAAATTTCCGAAGACGGAAAAAGGAATGTGGAGAAAAATCTTGTAAGATTGAAAAGAAAATTATGTTTAAAGATACTTCTACAATTTTTACAGTATTAAAGCTATCACAGTATGTCTGTTACTGTTTGTTATGATTTTGTGGCCTTTTTCCTTCACTAGTGTAATTTGAGGCACAGCTTGTACAAGACTATTCCTGATAGCCTGAATATATTAGTTCAGTGCATTGATAGGATAATGGAGTATGCACCCTGTGATACCATGGTGACTGAAGAGGCAGAAATCACTTTTATTTTTTGTTTTGACCAGTAAGACTCAGGAGAAATCTTTTAATACATAAGCCAACTGAAAGAATTGGGTCTCAAAAGATCCAGTGTGAGTGGACTGCTTCATGGTTTTGGAATAGACTTCTGTTTGTTACAGATGTCTTGTTTCATGGTACTACTGATGATGATGTTCCAAATTGTTAACTGTTAAACCCCTGCAGAACTGATCCAACTCTGTGGAGTAGTGTCCTCTGACAGGATTTTTGTGTGATTTTTCTCTGTCCACAATAACTCATCATTTCCAAGTGGCTTGCAGTCTATTTAGCTTACATCTTGAAACATTCTTATTTTAAGACATGCTAAAACAAGATTTCTTCAAGATATTATCAGGATGGATGGATAAATTTAAGATTTTAATAAGATATACAAAGAAGGTCCTTAAATAATGAAATCTTTTGCATGTAATTTCCTGCTTTCTCAATTTGAGAAGGTATGAGCTTATGTTTTTGACATAAGCATTTTTGATGGCAGTAGGCTTATGGCAGTATGCTTTGCACAGAGTGCAATATATAATGCTTTCCTAAATGATGTGGACATACGAATCAAACGTACATTAAGTAAATGTGCTGTCGCTACTAATCTAGGAGGAGCTGTGGACTCTCTCAAGGGTAGAGAGACCTTACAGAGAGACCTGCATAGACTACGGAGCAGGATAATCACCAAGCATATGAAATTTAATAAAGAGCAAGTGATGGATTCTCCAGCTGGGATGAGATAATATTACATACAGACTGGGGGGCAAGAGGCTGAAGAGCAGCCCTGTATAAAGACATTGGGATTTGAGTTAATGGCAAGTTGAATGAGAGTCAACAGTGCCCTGGCAGCCAAGTGGGCCAGCTGTGTCCTGGCTTGCATGGGGATAAGGGAGGGGCTTGTCCCACTCTGCTCTGTTTTGAGCACCATGGTATGAGAGGACAGGGAACTACAGTTTTGTTCAGCTTGGGGAAAAGAAGGCAGTGGGCAAGAGGAGCAACAGAATGGGAGATGCTGATGTCTCTGCTGAGCAGTGAATGTGCAGAAGGGAAGGGAATGAAGTTGCATCCTGTGGAGTTCAGGTTGGGCATACAGTGTAGTCTGAGTTCAAAAATTATGCCACAGTTCCATTTGATACCTGTTTATATCAAACTAGGTAATGGGCACTTTGTTTATCAGTTTTCTTCCCTAAGCCTCACTGTTTAATAAAAACAAAGATTCATTCATATTAGCTTCACAAAACTTGATCCATAAAGACAGAGGATGAAACAGTACACATTCTCACCAAAGCATTTAATTGTTCATGTTTTAAAGAAAACAGTGTCAGTTCAACAGCTGACTGGATCATGCATTGTACAAAGAAGTACTAATTTTTAATAAATAAATTCTTCATTCCTTCCATAGCTTTTTCTTAAACCAAATCCAGCAAAAAGCCTGTAGGTAAGGTAAATGGCATTTATGAGGAATCTTGATGAAACTCCTTCAAAAGATTACTTTATTGAAAGGTCTGTATGCCACATTTTGAAACTCCAGAGATGTCATAGGGAATATGTTTGCACTGTTATTACTCCTTGTACCTGCCTTGGCCACCGTCCAAAAAGAGATGTGTGGCTACATGGATTTCTATTCAGACCAAATACAGTTATTTTTATTCTGTGCTCCAATGGAGTCCAAAGGCCTCTCATTTTTCTAAACAAAACTCACAGTTTTATAAAGGTACATATTAAACCTGCTGAATCAAAGCAGACATCAACATTTTTGTGATGTTACTGAAAGTCAGTATTACTCTTCCCAGTATGAAGATTGTTCAGATAGGTGGTGCAATTTAATTCCAAATTTATCTGTTCTTTCTAGCAGATCTTTAATTTTGCTTTTCTCGATATGAAATTTAAATCTTGTTTTTAGTAATTTTAATCCTATTGCACTTAAACTACTGTGACTGATAAAAAGAGCTTTGTTCTATTGCAGATCTGCCATTTCTTTAAAGATCGTTATATTACCTCTCCATCTTGTCTAAACAAAATACCCTTCCTTTCTTTCCTCCTGTATTGGTTTTGCACTGGGTTTTGGTAGTGGGGGATGATAGAGGAATGGCTCCTGTGAGAAGCTGCTAGAAGCTTCCACCATGTTCAGCAGTCCGTGGTGTCTCTGACGATGAACATGCTGCTGGCTAATGCTGGGCCAGTTAGAAATGGTGGTAATGCCTCTGTGATAACACGTTTAAGAAGAAAGATAAACAAAAAATTCTTGCACACTTCTAATTCCAGCCAGAGAAGAGCAGGATGAGAATATATGAGAAGAAAATCTATACAGACACCAAGGTCAGTGGAGAAGGAGAGGGAGGATGTGCTTCAGGTGTCAGAGCTGAGATTTGTCTGCAGGCCGGGGTGATGACCACGGCAAAGCAGCTGTGCCCCTGCAGTCCGTGGAGGTCCATGGGGATGCAGAGATCCACCTGCAGCCCATGGACGAGCCCTTGCCAAAGCATGTGGATGTCTGGGAGGAGGCTGTAATCCTGTGGGAGACCCATGGAGAGAGGGGCCCTGCTGCCATGCTGGGGCAGCCTGTCCTTGAGGGATTCCACCCCATGGAAGAGTGACCCATGCTGCAGCAGTTTGGGGAGGAGAGCTGCCTGTGAGATAGACTCACTTTGCAGTAATTTGCAGGGAGCTGTTGCTTGTGAGATGGAGCCATGTCAGAGAAGTTCATGCAGAATTATCTCCTGTGGGAGGGATCCCATGGTGCAGAAGGAGCAGGAGCAGGAGGAGAAGCCGCCGGAGAGGAAATGATCACACCCCCCATTCCCTGTCTCCTTGCACCACTAGAGTAGGAGGCAGATCTGAAAAGGAGGGAGAGGTGGGGGAAAGGTGGTTTTAAGGGACACCTTAAGGTTTTACTTCTCATTATCCTCCTCTGATTTTGTTAGTAATAAATTCATTTCATATCCCTACACTGAGCCTGTTTTGCTCAGGATGGTATTTGATGAAGGGTCTCTCCTGGTCCGTATCTCAACCCATGAACACTTCATTATATTTTCTCTCCTCTGTTCAGCTCCAGAGGGGAGTGAGTGAGTGACTTTCATGGGTGCCTGGTGTCAGGCCCAGGTCACTCATGACCCCTCCCAAGATAAATATAATTGACAAAACTGCTTAGTATGCCTTCAAATCCTGCATCTAAGTCAGCTGTGAAGACATTGAGGAGCACTGCACCTGGAATGGAGCCCTGTGGAATGTCACTAGTGACAGATCACCAGCCTGATGTCATCCTATTCACTGTCACCCTTTGTGCCCTACCCATGAGCCAGTTGCTGTGTTTGTGATTATGTGTTTATCCAGCTGAGTGCTGGACATTTTGTCCAGGACACTGTGACAGACAGAATTGAAGACTTTACTGAAATCCAAAAAGATGATTACATCAACTGTCTTCCCTTGATCAGGGAGGTGGAGAATCTTGTTATGAAAGGAAATCAGAAGGACTTTCCCTTCATGAACCCATGCTGGCTGTGGATGATGACTGTGTTGTCCTTCAGGTATTTTTCAGTAACTCACAGAATAATCTTCTCCATAGTTTTGCCAGGCACTGATGTGAGACTCACAGGCGGGTAGTTACCAAGGTCATTTCTCTTGCCATTCTTTAAAATTGGGATGTTTGCCAGCGTTCAATCATCTGGGACCTTCTATGATTCTATGTTTCTGTGATTATATGGTGATGGAAACATATTCAAAGGTTGCTGCAGCTGTCATACTTTTGGCCCTGAGTTGTATAAATAATTTCCCTTCCTCCCCTACCCATATAAAAGTTACCATATTTTCAATTCTAGTGCTGTAAATAACTTCAGTTGACTGAGAGCCTGAGATTTTGTAGCAGCTTCAGAACCATTTGATACTAGAAAGTAAATGCAGAAAATAGGGTTCTAAATTTAATATGCATAGCTACACAACAGCTTTATATCTGCAAGCAGGACAGACCTTATTCAGTCCAAGCTGGACATGACAGCATTCATTTTCCCAGAGGCAGTGTAAGACCAGGGCTTATTTGCCTGATCAGCTGTGGTTCTTCTGGTCCAGTTTTTTTTGTTTTCCACTAACATACCATGAAATACCTGAATACCAGTGTGCAATAGTGATTTAACTGAAGTAGTTGTAGTCTTTTGGGTATAAATAGTAGAGAGTCATTAAGATTTTAATAAATTAACTTGGCAACTCTATCTGTCCCCAAGAAAAACCCTTAAATTCACTTGTGTTGGTGTAAGTTTCAAGAAAAAGAAAGCTAAATATAGGATATATTTAAAACTTGTTAATTATAAAATAAGTTATTTACTTTTCTATTTGAATGTAAACATGCTGTCCTTGGTGCAGATACATGTCTTCAGTACCTATGAAACTGAAATATTTTTCCTCATTTTTTAACAGTGTAGATACTGTTCTGCCCACTTGCATTGCTAGATACTATAAATCAGAAACAAAATAATTTGTAATGTTTCAAATTTTAAATGAAAATAAAAATTCTCATGTTAGATTCAGTTTTGTTGTCTTTCTAAAACCATAAAAGGGCAAAATTATGATAAAAATTGCAAGTTGCAAGGTTTTGAGATTCTGTCTGGATATTGTTGCTGTGGTCACTCTTCTGTCACCTCAGCTGTGCTTTTGAGTGCAAAGTACAGTGAAGTAACTATATGCAACATCCCTTATGCAAAAGTGTGAGACTTGCCTTGGGTATGACATTCCAGAGCAAAATCCTGTTGAAACATTTAGGATTGTCTTGTTTCTTTTCTTGCAGCAAACACAAATTCAGTTTTGGGTAGTATATGTGCCATTCTCCAGTGAGCAAAAGCAAGAGAAGCCTACTGTGAATATGTTTGATTTAGCAAAGTTAAATCTACAGCTTCTTAAAATCCTTCTCTAGTTAAATGGCAAGATGATAATGGTTTCATATTTTCAGAATTCATTTGAGTATTTGGGTCAGAGGCTACCTAAAGTCGGAGACTGACAATGGACTATAAGCCTTGTATGTAGAAGAAGCATTATAAACTTATCTATGCTCCAGAATGAAGTTGCAGCTCTTAACAGTGGAAGGAAGAGAGCATATGCTTTGTCCAAGGTTAGCCCTTGACCAGTGACCATTTTGCGTTGTTAAATAGACTGGCCTACTTTGACTATTGTTGCATGTGTCAAAAATGTCCTTTGCGCTTTTCAAAACTGTTGACCTTCAATTCTAGAAATATTCACAGCAGACTTCTCAGGGACTCTATGCCCATGCACTGAAATACAACATCCCCTTAAAAATTCAGCAACAAGGCCTCCAAGTGGGTCTCTTCTTCCTAGCTAGTAATCAGGAATCTAGTACCCATGTTGTTATTTAATCTCAGTAAGAGGTCATATGGATGAAATAGGTGTGTTATAAAAACCTAACTAGCATGGCAAAGTAATATTTTCTAGTTACTTCCACCATTTTGAAGTTTACAGAATAAACCGACTCCAGCGAGACTTTCACAGAAGTGTTGTTGATTGTGGGACAAAGATGAGAGTTTCCCTTGCTTGTTGCAGAAATAAAGAAGGAGGGTCAACATTCAGCCTGTATTGCCTGAATCTCAGGAGTGGTATTCTGTTACCAACAAAGGAGAAAACAGAATTGCTTGCAAGCTTTTCTCTTGAGGTTATTTCTGAATTATATCAGTGGTGTATCTGACACAGATGTGTGGCAGCAGGTACCCTATCATCACAGACAGAACGTCCATCTACTAATGTTACCAGTCATCGCCAAGTGCCCACTTTGTTGGGGCTACTGCCAAATAGTGAGCTTCCGGAAGATGCTACCCAACACGCTGCTACTGTCTCTGGCTAAGCTGACTGCTAGCCCAAGCGTCTTTTTTTCTTTATTTTGGCTGTCTGCTGTCAGTCATCTCCCAAGCTGAACAGTAATCAACCAGGCTTTCTCTTCCTTATCAGCCAAGCACTCAGTAAACATGTTTGATTTAGGATTCTTTGTGGTTTTTTTCCCAGGGCCAGTGTAACCCCAAAATGGGCCCCTCCAGCCATGCTGTGAAGCTGCTGTGGAGAAGGACTTGATCAAAGCAGGCAAGTGCTGTGAACTCCTCCTACTAACATGAGGGGGCAGTAGCCTTCAGTGTATAAACAACTGTCAGTGGAGCATGAATGAAGTGCTGCTAACATTTTATCACCTTTTATTGTAAATTTATGTACACTTTTGGCACCTTTAGCAGCAAAGTAGTTGCATATTACAACATACAGGTTTTCTGTCTTGGAAACGCATTAATTTTCTTTCTGTCTTTGACTTGTAAATGCTGCTTTTTATGTTGTTCTGCTGTTAGCTTCTTGAGGATGAGAGGCTGTGTCCAGATAATTTGAAGGAGTATGAAATGAAATGGAGCAGAATATGAAGAGGCCTTTGAGGAGCCATGAAAGGAATGGAAAGGTGAACATTCTTGCATAGGTATCATTCAGAGGTGCCATTAATGACCAAATGAACTGATTGCATTTTGCTGGACTATAAACATTTCAGTATGTCTTACCTTCTTCCTCCTTCCCTCCTTCCTCTCTGCCTTCCTTCCTCTTTCAACAAGTGCACCCTTTTCTATTGTGTAGTAAATGCTGAAAAGGAGAAATATCCTTCTTATAAAATGCTCTCTCAAGCACGATCACTAGCCAGAATCAAAGTGAACCTGCCAGACACCAGGCTTTGAGTTTCCCATCCCTCATGTGCATGAGCATGCCTGTGTGCTCGGTTCATGGTCACCTGGCAGAAATTAAGGACTCACTATTTGCAATAGCTTTGATGGTTAGAATTGGAACCTTAACCACTGGAGAAGTAGTAGTAAGGTAATGCTGCTGACAGTGTTGTAGTTGATGTTCCCGTGTTTGGAACAGGTGCCAGCTTACCACAGGAGACAACTGCTGGAGTTCTGATACAGATACACATCAGTGTTTACAGCCAGTATCTTAATGTGCGGTGAATGAATAGTTCTGCTGAGACACTGCTGTCATCTCACTGTGCTTTTGATTGAGACTTCAGACTCCCTGTGTTAGTCACTGAATTTCTTACCTATGGGCTTGCAGGAGTTGATATGTGTCCTGAATTCTGTGGCATTTGCACTAAATATTTCAGGTGGTGCCACAGATCTTTATTGTAACTACATTAACTGCAGTACTGAACTGCTATGAAGCTCATCCCTTTGAGGTTAGTGTTGCCTGCTTCAGGACTGGAAGAAAAGCCCAGAAAGTGCAGGCTGCTGAACAGAACATAGCACCGGCTCCAAAAACTGGCTCAGGAATGTAACCTCTTGAACCCAGAAACTTATGGGCACAGAAGTGGAGGGGATAGCCTGCATATATGTAACTTTGTTATGGTGGATGTAGGCTCAGAAACTGCCAAATCAAAATTGCTCAAACAGCACCTTAGTCTTTTTTTTATCTGACCAAGTTGCTGCAGATTGAGTGGCCGCCTCTCCCATGCTTTACCAGATGTCTCTTGAAATTCTACTTTGTCGTATGCAGTATCAAAAAATTTTGTTACATATGTTAAACATTATTCTTTGCTTTATATTGAAGTAAAAATTTATTCAGGTATTACTAGATAATCAAATTTCTTGATATTTTCAAAAATTAATTTGCTTGAAGGTTCTTGTTTGATATGAGCCTCTTTTTAAGATAGATGGAAATCTTTACATGAATTCCTTAATATCTGTTTCAAGTAATCTCCACTGTTGCCATAAGGTGGTTTTTTGGTCATCATGATCACAATTTGGTGGATTTTTTGCTAGTTTTCATTTACTAAGAGTAACAATGGTCTGGTTTTACACACTTGGGGTTTTTTTTAATCTTATTTTAAATCTAAGCTTTTTCAATAACATATTTGATCACTTGGTTGAGAACTGATTATTGATATTTATAAAGGCAGCATTACAAACAGAAGTTCTATCACCCTTGTTAGGTTCTTTCACAGCTTGTATATGTCTTCATTGCTTATAAAGCAGTTGGAATAGGTGAAGTTGCAAGAGACTAAGTGCTTAAATTTTGGAAAGTACAGATTTTCTCAGGAATCTAATTTTAATTCTCTACACACATAATGATACTATTAGTGATTGTGTCTCCTTTTTCTTTCCACAGGATTTTTTCTTGTTTACTGCACAATGGAGAAAATTAATAAATAAACTTTCATTGTAGTTTTTTCCTCACACATTTGCATGATTTAAGCAATATTTCAGGATTCAAATGTTTTTCACATAAAGAGTAACTACTTTTCTTACCTTTATTTCAAGGTACCTTTTATCCATACCAATTGTGTCTTAGGCCTTCAAATGAATAAAACCAAATTAATTTTCACAGAAACACCAGAGGTTCTTATTCCCACTCTACAATTAAGGCACTGAGACCATAAGAAATTAAATTGTTACTAATTTTAGTAAATTTTCTTCAGTTAAAACAGTGAGAAATGATCTTCCAGAGTGTTAAAGCATTTCATTATGTTCTATGTATATGCTGGTTTTGTGTTGTACAAGCTTTTATAGAGCCAGAATCCTACTTTGATCAATAAATGAAAACTGCATTGTGAATGGCAAACTGGACATATTTTGAGTTAAAAGATTTCTTTGACATCACCTGGAAACTCAGTGGCTGAGCTTGGAGTGGAATCAGTTTCTCTAGAGTGTTGATCAATTTTGTTTCCATTTCTTTTTCCTTTTAAGCTTGAAATAAAGCACATAGATCTGTAATCACTGTGCATCCCTAGTTCATTCCTCAGTTGTGCTCAATCTGATATGCTGAATGAAGAGGGGAAAATACTTTCCAATTATGCAATTAAGGGCTGTACTGCAGTGCATATGCACAAGGGGGCAACTTTTTTCTGCTATGATTAAAGAAGAGTTATTTGGCTTTGGGGAACTGGGCTAGTATTCAGGAGTCAAAAAAAAAAAAAAAGGATTAATTTGGCAACTGTTAAATTTGAGATTGTCTTGGAAGAGAAGAGAATACTTCATTAAATATTCTTCTGAAGGAGGAGAGGGTTCTTTGAGGGTAAGGGATAGGAGATTATGTTTTTGAGGAGAAAAACCAGTCTTTGGAGTGTTTTCTACAGGTTTCAATTTATTTCATTGTCTAAGAGAAACTAATTCTGAATTGATTTGCTTTGAATAACCTCTAGTAAACTTGGCCCAAAAGGCTGAAGGAACCATTTATCTGCAATTGTAAATTTTAAGTTCTGTCTGAGGATATGCTTTATTCCAGTTTCTGTGCATACAGTCTGTCTTACTATGGTGCAGCTATGTGCTCTTTTTGGAGATAGCTGGTTTGTTTCCTTCCCAGCCGTTGGTATTTGGTTTACTTACAAATAAATATGACAGACCAAGAGCTTTGAAATGAAGCAAGTGAAACAGACAAGGTTTAATAGACAAGGAGGAGCAATATCTTCAGTTTATGGCTGCAACATATAGAGTCTAGTACAATCTGCCACAAACTTTGCATCAGAAAAGGAATATCATAAATTCTTTGCTAACCTGGTCTGATCTTTCACTCAAAAAAAGTGAGAGCAGAGGCTCTCCTTTTTCTTTTTTGTTTCCTTTTTTTTTTCCCCTAATGAAGGCAAAATAAAAAAACATAGCTTTTTTTAAGGGTCAGTTTCAAATAAGCTGTCTTTTCCAAACTCAGGAAAGGTATGTCCCTTACTGTATAACACATATATCTGACTGTGTGAATGTTTAACCAGTGTAGTTATACATAGATAAATAATGAAATATGAGAATAAGAAAGGTTTATTTTTATTCTAAATGAGAAATAAGTTTACCATTAATGCCTAAAAAACTAACTAACAAGGTGGATTCCAGGGGTCACTACCGAGCCTACAATCCGTGCAACCCTTGGTTGGGGTTAAAAGACAAGTTAGGGGACCAGATACTGGCCAAGGGGAAATAGCTTCAACACATCAGTCTAGGCATAACTATCAATGTGTGGAGCAGAGATGAGGAGAAACTGACAATCCAGATTCTCATTTACATGTCTGAGTGGTCATACTGGGTTGAATGGGGACACATGCATGTCCAAGCCAGAGTGGCTGCAGGTGAAAAGTACTTCCAGCAAACCCATAGGTGGCCTTGGACTTCCTGCAGTCAGAGGTCCTGAAAACATTTTGGGTACCCCAGCTGCAGAAGGTAAAGCCAAACTCAATTTCAACTCTGCTTGTCTTTGAGGCCACAGCAACATCAGGAAGTAATGCATAGCCAGGAATAACATAATTGGCGACTTAATCCTTCTGAAAGGAAGTTGAATCCCTTAAAAGGGATGTGTATACAGAGGTCCACTTGGCAGATAATCCAAATTTAATTACCATGCATGTTTAGTAATACATGTTTTGACTCCGTTATTTGGTATCCAAGATTTCCTTGGTTGAGTCATTTTCTTCCTTTCCTTTGACTAAACATGGTTTAATGCTCTAGGAGAATAAACACTTCCCCCCTCTCACCTTCCGTTGCTCCCCCCCCCCCCCCCAAAAAAATTCTTCCTTCATTTCTAGTTGTTCTGATGTGTAATAGAGTAGAATTTTTAGGGATCATCCTTAATGATTTCCTTGGCCACAGGATGGCAGCACGAAATTCAAGCCTAAGGCTTTCTATTTTAGGTGTTCACCAGCACATGGAGGGAGAAATCAGGAGAACCAAACCCTCTGAAGAGCCCCACATGCAAATGAAGAGCTGTGAATAGCTCCTTCTTCTTTTTGTTTGCAGACTCAGTTCTCAAGCCAAGTATAAATTCTGATTTCCCGTTTGTTCATAAATGCAGTTTCTGATAGGTACATCTTGACATCAGCATCCAAAAACAATTGTGCTGTTTACTTTTGCTGAAAGCAGCAGGAAATAAGTATTCAAGTGAAAGAAAGGACTTTTATTGAGCTGTCAAGGAGGAAATCAAGTAGGATGCAGCAACTATTAGACTAAGAGAATGAGTTTTCCAAATTCATACCAGACTATATAGCAGAGAGTAAGTGGATACTAGGAACAAGTCACCATATATTTTAGGTAGGAGGGATGAGAAGAACAATAATTTTCATTACACTTAGATAAAATACAATTTAGTTGCAAAATTATTTTACTGTTCTCAGTTGAAAACAGATTGTTGGGGTTTTGGGAGTTCCCTTTTTTTTTTTCTCTTGAGGAATTTTCTCCCATATGTGTTACCGAGACAACAAATTGCTGGGTACTTGGGAGAAACAAAAGAACTGGCCACGGAAGGGAGGAGCCCATCTGGGGGCTACTGTCCTCACCTGGGTGTGCCTCGGTGTGGAGATGGGGAGAGACCACTCTCGTCAGCACTGCAGGCTTCCTTCTGGTCTTCCTCCCTGCTGGAGAAACCCCGGGATCCCAAACCTGTCCTTCCTGGCCCCTCTGGGAGCTGAGCTGCAGACCCTGCTGCCTCAGCCTTTGCTACTCTGCAGCCCTGCCCGTCCTGCCTGCCCAGACCCCCGGGGATTCCTACCACAGCTCCGCAGCTTGATACATCTCGCCTGCCACCCGGAATTTGTGCTCCTACTGCTGCTCCAGCCTGTCTGGACAGGAGAGCCTGGACAGACCCCAGGATCAGCTGCCCAGGGAGGTTTGGGAAGCCTTTCTTCCATCCCTTCCCGGATCCCAGGCCGCCATCACTGCGTGCTCCCCGAGCTCGCTCCGGAGCGCCCCCTGCAGCCGCGGGGGAACCATCGCACCTGCCCTGCTCACCGGGAGCCGCCAGCGCCCCTGCCGGCTGTGACTGGAACTGCACCAGAGGGGAAAGGGCCTGACAGCCGAGAGAGGCTGCACTGGGTTTGTGGTTCTGTTTGCTGTCACCACTGTAGTTATTGTTGTTTGTTTGCCTGTTTATACATCTGTATTTTAGTAAAGAACTGTTATTCCTATTCTTTATATCTTTGCCTAAAAGCCCCTTAATTTCAAAATTATAATAATTCAGAGAGAAGGGGATTGCATCCTTCATTTCAAGGGAGTCTCCTGTCTTCCTTAGCAGACATCTGTCTTTTCAAACCAAGACACAGATGAAGTTACCTTTCTTTAAGAGATAAAGCTTTTTATTTTTTTTTACTGATGTATTAATATAGAATCAGAATCACAGAATGGCCTGGGTAGAAAGACCTTAAAGGTCACCTAGTTCCAACCCCTGGCCAAGGGCAGGGACATCTTCCACTAGACCAGGTTGCACCAAGCCCCATCCAGCCTGCACTTGAACACTTTCAGGGAGAGTTCTTCCCAGTTTATAGTCTCATGACAATTTTAAGGCATAGTTCAGGAATTAGTATGGGCTAGAACAGTATGGTTGTGTTTAAAACAAACCCATTTGTTTTACATTTGTGTGTATTTCAAAGTTTTGTGTGAAGGAGGAAAAAATCACCCTAATTTGATAGAAAATAAATTTTCAGTCAAGGTAGACACTTGTCAAAATATACAGGGATGGCTGTGGAGGATCTAAGTGTCAGAAATCAGTACCCATCTCGATACAAACTAAAAACAGAAGTTTGGAAATGTGGCTAGCTAAAAAGTATTACCTGTTGAAGGTAAAATAAGACAGAAAAATGTTTGTTTCAGGAAAAATGTTTTTTATTTTTATGTGTTATACATCTAATTTTCTTTCCAAGAAGAAACTCTACTTTAAAAAAAAAATTCTGATATGAAGAAAAAATTCCAGTGCCAAATAGGAATTTGTCCTTCCATTTTAGCTCTCAATTACATCTGAAGTATTTAATTTGAAATACTGAGTCAAATATTCAAATGTTCTTGAAAGTAATTAAATGTTTCATTTCAGTGAATTTTGGAAAATATTTTTAGAGTTTATTGGCATCTGCAAAATGTCTTTTTTCAGTTTTGTTCTAATTTGAGAGAACAATTCTTGTAGTATTGGAAATTTCTGAAAAGCAAAAATGCCCTTGTATAACATGGTCAACATTTTTATTTCTCCCCAACTCCAGAAGTCTGCTTATTTTTTGTGAAGTACAAGCCTAGAAGAGATTTTCATGACATTCAATTACTGAAGGAAAGTGTAACATTTTAATCGCAGAAGCTTGATCCTATAGTTCCAATAAACCTAAACATTGTTTGACTAAGCAGGGGTGGAACTAGACTTCAAGAAAGCCTTCATTTCTGTTTAGGCACTTAAACAGCTGATGAGTTTTAAGAGAAAAGTGTGGTGATGTTTTAACAAGAATGTCTGACTTCAACAAAATAACTTTTTATTAATACCAGTAATAGTTGCCTTTGTTTCAAAAACCTAGCTGTAGACTATTCATAGGCTTGAAGGAGTTTTAACAGGCTCCCAGATGAAAAGTGAATCATTAAACATAAACTAAAATAGAGCTGAATAAGCAACCAAAATATGTACTTGGCAGCAGAGATGTCTGGAATTTTATTGGTTTTTTCATTTCTCATTCTCTCTGCTGCATCTGTCCGTGATGGGATATGAGATGACAAAATCATTACAGAAATAGTCTGAGCAGGGTAAATAACAGGCAAATTCTCAGCTTCCTCCTTTCTTTCCCTGGGCGCTGGCAACACAACCACTTCAGCTGTGATCATTGGGTTAGTAATTGAAAAGTGGAGGAGGGTACAGATGCTGAAAATCCCCCAGGAATGGCAAATACAGGGCCTGGGATTTCTACCTTTGTGTGTATATGTGTTTACATGCAGAAAGGGCATACTCTTTCTTAAGGTTTCATTCTCTATTCTGGGTTCCTAGAATTAATTTTGCAGGCAGATAACTTTATAATATATCACTTGCATTTCCATATTTAGTGGCATTTCCTAGCACTTCTAGCAGATCCTGCTTAATTCATATTTTTTCATCCATTCTCTTTCTCTCCCTTCCTTCTTCCATCAAAGGGTACAGCCATTTTTTTAGTAGCACAACCCTTCACCCTTCTTAGACAAAGACAATTGCATTATTCTTGAAAATATTTGGCACTCTGGCTGTGTCTGTGTATTGCTTACTCAACAGTATGCACAAAGATTCTACTGCCATGTTATGTCTGGTGCATGCATAAAACAGTAATTACATGAAAAACTTATTGCAGAATTGTTAAAAACGTCTGTGCTATGGCTGGTTCAAAGAGATAGGCAAAATAGCATACAACTTAGGGGCTGGGGAAAAAGCCAGGAATTTCTTCCCTTCTGTGCCACAAATAGTCAATCATATTTATCAGCTCCAGCCTTCCAAAAGTCCTTGTATTCATAAATCACATTGTGTCATGTATGATTTCTCCTGTTTGTCTTTGTCACCCACAGATTCTTCTCCTGAGGCTTCCTAGGACTCTTCTTGCTCCTTGAGTGTCACCTGAAAGTGATTACTGATACCAAAGATTGTTTGGTATGTAAAAATACAACCTGAATGACAATGATGAGAAAGGCTGATAATACACTGTATCACCCAGGTCTATGAGGTACTAATTAAACACTCTAAAAGTGGCAGATTAATTTTGCTTGTTCATTGCGCTGATTCTTCAGACTGACTAGTGTCCTTATGAGTGTCTTCCTTTATTTCTCCTGTCATTTCAGGAGTGCACCCTCAGCAAGTTCACAGACAATACCAAGCTGAGAGGGAATGTTGATCTGCTGGAGGGCAGGAAGGCTCTGCAGAGGCATCTCAATAGGCTGGATCAATGGCCTGAGGCCATCTGGATGAGGTTCAACATGAACAAGTGCTAGGTCCTGCCCTTGGTTCACAACAACCCCCTGCAGCACTACAGGGTGGGATTCTGGCTGGAAAGGTGCCTAGGGAAAAGGGGCTGGGGGTGTGGTCAACAATTGCTGAATATGAGCCAGCTGTGCCCAGGTGGCCAAGAAGGCAAATGGCATCCTGGATCAGCAATAGTGTGGCCAACAGGACCAGGGCAGTGACTGTCCCCCTGTACTCAGGACTGGTGTGGCCACACCTTGAGTGCTGGGTTCAGTTCTAGGCCCCTCAATTCAAGACACTGAGATGCTGAAGCAAGTCCAGAGAAGGACAGTGGAGCTGAGCAAGGGTCTGGAACATCTGGAGCACAGGCAAGGGTCTGATGAGGAGCAACTGAGGGAATTTGGGTTGTTATCCTAAAGAAAAGGAGGCTCAGAAGGACCTTATCACTCTCTACAACAACCAGAAAGGAGGTCGTAGCCAGGTGGGGGTTGGCCTCTTCTCCCAGGCAAAAAGTGACATGCTAAGAGGAAATGGCCTCAAGCTGTGCCAAGGAGGTTTAGATTGCATATTACAAAAAATTGTTTTACAGTATGGATTTTCAGACATTGAAGCTTCCCAGGGATGTGGTGGAGTGACCATTCCTGGAAATGTTCAAAATATATGTGGATATGGCATTTGAGGATATGGTTTAATAGTGAACATGATGGTGATGCTGGGTTGACAGTTGGACTTTCTTAAACGTTTTTTCCAGTCTTAATGAATCTATGATTCCATGGTGTAGAGTACTTCCTCAATAACAGATGAAAACTGACACTGAATCTTACTATCTTATTTTAGTTGTTAGGCAACAGGTATAAAGATAGCAGGACACAAGCTATTGAGAAACAGACCAGAAGAAATGGGACTGCTCTCTGCCCTCATTGCAAAATCTTGAAGGCTGTAGAGTGAATGTAGAGTTAACTTTGTAATATCCTATAATATGCTCTAATAAATGTTTCTTTCCTCTTGAGGATGAAGCCAGCATACTCTAATGGAAAAAAAAAAAAAAAAAAGAAAATTAAAACCAGCCCAAAAACTCCTCAAAAGCAGTAAGTTTGATGTAGTGAAGAATGGAATAAATAGAAGAGGGAGCTAAGACATATATATAATTTCAGAGTTTAAAAATCATTTGGGTTTTACTGAAAAAGAGTAAACATTCATCAGTTTGAAAGGGTGGCTGATTGCCTAAATTGTAAGTACAATCTTTCAGCCTTCAGATGCTTAAAATTTCAATAGTGTACATTTCTGTAAAGTTTTGTAAATTAGGTATTCTAGATGCTAGCTTTCCAACCAAGAGTAAAAACATATGCTGTAAACTCATTTTGGAATAGATCAAAGATCTGAAGAAGTATTCAAACTTTTAGCAGACTGTATTTATAGAAGGGATGGGCAAATACTCAGTTTACAAAGAGATGTGGTATTATTTCTGCTCACCTGTGTTTTATTTCCCTCTGACACATAGATGTTCATCACTTCATATAGAATCCTAGAATCATACGCTCCTAGAATATCCTGACGTTGAAGGAACTCATAATGATCATTGAGTCCAGTTCCTGGGCCTGCACAGGACACCCCAAGAATCACACCATGGGCCTGAGAGCATTGTTCAAACACTTCTTGAACTCTGTCAGGCTGGTGCTGTGACCACTTCCCTGGGGAACCTGTAGTATAAGCAATATATGATTAAGTGTGTAGAGAAGAGGATGGATGGATGGATGGATGGATGGATGGATGGATGGATGGATGGATGGATGGATGGATGGATGGATGGATGGATGGATGTTTAATCTACTCCCAGACAGGAGTAGGAATGTTTACCCAACTGCTCTCCAAAAGGTGAACAATTTGAAAAAGGAATGCTTCCAGCTAGCAAGTAAGTCTCCAAATACATCATGCAGAAATTTCATATTTTTCATGAAACAGTAAGTACATGCCTGTGTAGCAGCTCCGTTTCACAATGTCTGTTCTACCTAGGTTTGCAGACAGATTTTTAGGTTTGTGTAGTACCCCAGTAAAAAAGAAACTATCTGCAGTACAGCTTGTAGGTTCAGATCAAAAATGTGTAACATATGACCAAGTGTTTTGAGATGAAGGTCAAAGATTAAATACATCATTCATTATATAGTTTTACTTCACAAGAGTTTCAATTATTGTCAGTATATGTTTATATTTCACTTTTATCTTTTTATAAATCTCAAACATTATCCAAGCAAGGAGGTCAGATAGGAATATTTGTCCTTTGGACATTTTTCATCAGTTTTAATTTTCTTTCTGATTCATGGGTTCAGATGCCTATACAGCCTCACCTTCCTAGATATTTTTGTTCTCTGAAATGACCATTGCTGACTGCATAGGTCATATGCAGTTTCTAAACTGTTTATGCATTACATAGCATTTATGCTTTGGTCACTAGCTCTGTCATTTCCACAGGCAGATACTTGTGATTTCAAAAGTAATAGCAAGACTTATTGGCAATGCATCTAGCTTATAGTCTAAGACAAATGGACAGAATTTTGTAAATAGCTGATGTTGGGATACCTCACCCAAAGTCCTGGGGCGGGGGGGGGGGG
>JACBWW010000060.1:912641-937673 GCA_020086605.1 Lanius collurio | reverse complement strand
TGCAATAAAATAAATAGCATGGTGGGAGATTTAGTTATTACTAGGGCCCAGCAGAAAAATGTATTTTTTACTTTTATTGGATGATGACACCGAGGAGAAGTGAGATCTGGAGCACCAGCTCTCAACTAAAGGAGCCCTGGAGCATGAAGGATGAAAACTCCTTCTGGAAATCCTGAAGGGGCTTACCTTGGAGCACAGTGTTTTTTGAAGACAGGCTGCCAAACTTCCATATATTTCCTGATTTTTAAACACCTGCCAGCATCCAGCCAGGGTCCTTTCACAACTTGCAATGCTGATCTCTGCAGGCTTACAAGGATTTGCAGTCTCTTTGCATTTTACCTAACATCTAAACATCAAAAAAGGGCTCACCCCGTATTTTTCACTTCTCATTCTTCCTACTTGT
The DNA here is from genome assembly GCA_020086605.1 of Lanius collurio. Classification (NCBI taxonomy): domain Eukaryota; kingdom Metazoa; phylum Chordata; class Aves; order Passeriformes; family Laniidae; genus Lanius; species Lanius collurio. Next base: position 937,270 of record JACBWW010000060.1, on the reverse strand, counting down.
CTCTGCCATGTAACTCCAACTTCTTCTAAAGGCAGGTATTCCTTGCCTTCCAGTCCTAGCCCAAGTGATAATTGGATTTGTACATCAATGATTCAAGAGGTTTGCTTGTGACTCTGCCATGGAGAGTCACAGACATAGGGCTGTGGGTTCCAGCAGCTCCCTCTCAGCAGCAGCACCATGACTGTGAGTCCTTGTCTGCCTCACATACTGCCCTGGAACCAGATGCACTGACTGCCATGGTAATACCAGCCATCTGAGAGCCATGGAAGTCACAAGTGTGATTCTGTGACACTTTTCTAACCAGTAAATTCAGACTAATTAGTCTACAATGAACTAAACAGCATTTTATTTATATATTTGAATTAATTTCTTTCTTCATCCCATTGTAACTTACAATTATATATTTATTATATAACATACTGCTACAAGATTTGCTGGCTTTAATGTTTTGCTTAAACCCCCCCATCTTAAAATATTTTTGCTTAAAACACCCCTCTATCAGATTTTATGGTTCTTATCTAGCTATATACTACATAAAAATTAATGTAATTGCAATAGGTAGATGAACAAAAATATTCAAAATAGAGGACAGATGTACAGAGTAATTTTCCCTTGTATGATATGAACTTAAGTTATAATATTTTTAGCAGATTTTTGTAGATTACTTTTTCTTAGTTCTTTTTCTTTCTCCTGACTTTCATTCTCCCAATTTTTTGAACCACCTTTCATGAGTCTTCTCTTGCTTTTTGTGTTTTAGTAATAATGTTGTCCAAGTGGCTCATTTTTGAGTGTAAGGTATCCACTTATCTGTGGCCAAGTCAGAAACTATAATGAAAAGATGTCACTGTACCTCAAATTCCCTGTAATAAGGCAAATGCCACCTCTGGTGTCTTTCAGCAGAGATTTCTTGTGCCTCTGTTGTACAAAACAAGGTCTTGCTAGAAGAGAAAATCTGCATACATGATGTTTAGTGTATCCAAGATTATAATTTAGCTGCATAGCTATGCCATAAGCCTTCCTTAGGCCTTTGTCAAGTACCCCAAACCACAAAATCACAAAATCACAAAATGGGAGAGGTTAGAAATAACCACCTGGAGGTCATCTGGTCCAATCTCCCTGCTCAAGCAGGGTACCACAGAGCATGTTGCCCAGGATTGTGTCCAAACACACTACTTGTCTACCTCACATCCATGACCTTGAATTTACCATCCCAAGAGATACCCTAAGTCTTTGTGGACTATGGCACATGGTCACTTAATCTAGTCCTGATTTGTTAAGAGTTAAATTACAGATCCCTCTGCAGAAGGAAGCCAGCTGCACTGTTCGGATTTACACCTGGAAATGGCTGTCCTGGAGGTGATGACACAGCTATTGCTTGAGACCAGATTTTGTGGCAGCACAAGCATCTATTGCAGGTTTGGATGGCTTATTGACTCATGAGAACACAAACTGTCTTGCCAGAATCATGCAGTGGCTTTCGCTGATCTGTGACCTATTGACAAACATAGAAGATCAATTAAAGGTTATGAAGTGCCTGTTACCATGGAGATCGACTCAGTCTGTTTCAGTCTGTGTAAGGATGTTACAGAGCCAAACTAAAAATCTTTGTTTATTCCATGCCATGCTTTCCTAGTTCTCATACTCTCTGTAGACACGTTTTTTTTCATCATCATCATGTTGAGGGTACTGTTGGAGGACATTAGACCAAATGGATCCTACCAGCTGTGCTTGCATTCATCTGCAGACTCCTTGTATCATACTCAAAGGAAAAAATAGAACAAAATAATCTTTCCTTGCCATTCCTTTCTTGTCTCACAACCATTCCAACAAACTCGGCCTGAATTCCTGTATTCTAATTCCTCTTCCAAAGCTTTCAAGACTAAAAATAACTGACCCAAACCCATGATTTTAGTTTCTTTCTGTGTCTGGGTGCTCTTTCAGCCATGCTTTGTTTCTTCCGTCAAAAACTGGGGGGAAAAGTGTTTTTTTTTCCTCCTTTGCAGTCCAAAAGGTAGCGAGATATACTTCACTCAGTCCTTTCCTTTCCCAACAATCCTGCATAGATTATTACTCTCCTACTAATGTAAATATCCTGTTAGTTAGCTACTTAGACTTCATTCTCTTTTATTCACTTGATAACCCTTTTTTCCCCAGATAGCCATATATGTATTGGTTCACCACTGAATAAATAGTTACAGCGCCTCATGCCAATGCTTGCCTTGGGACCTGAATAGTACTGAGCCATTCTGTCCTTCCTCAGTCATATTGTTATATCCTAGGGCAGGTTAATAAATAAACTTAAAATGTTGACAGAGCAGAGCACAGCTGAAGTCAAAATATCTCTTTATTGGATAAAGAGTGCTAAACTACAAAATTCTAATACTGAAGCCAAACCCAGAAGATTTCTCATTAACAGCTAAGAAGAATGGGTCAAGGAGGAAAATAACAATCATAGCAGTAAAATCCCTAGATAAATGAACAAGAAAGAGAAGTTATAAATAGAAATGAATGGTGACAAAAAAATCTGGGGAATAGGAAATAGAAACCTCTGTGGGGTTTTGTCAAATATAATGAAAATGAGGATGTTTTGCTACACAGCCCAGGAAATGTATCTACTCTACCCAGAGCAGTTTTATTACCTGCAAACAGAGGTCCTCTGCGTAAAGGTTACCAGGGTAGCCCTTGGCTAAGCAGAGAGAGCAGGAGAATTATCAAGAGGTTTGGCCTTGTCATAATAATACATTGCAATGCAGGATTCAGATGTCTCCCTATTCTTGTAGCTTCCTTTCCTTGCAATACCCATGGTGGTCTTCACTGTAAGATACCAGCAGGAGTTGGTGGCCAGTCTGTTCTGCAGTGCCTGTCATGTTCACCAAGTATTTCTTAGTCTTTTAGTCTAAGTTTTCTTGTCTTTTTCCATTGTCTCATTGGCATCAAAACCAATCCTTTATCATTTAAAAATCCAGGGAAAGAGAGAAAGCATCTCTTTACTACTGCCTGGGGACACACAATATTTGGTATGGTTTCCCAAATCAGTCCTCACAAAGAGCGAGCCCATGTCAGAATTCCTTTTAAGAATATTTCTGAATATGCCACAATGTCAAAGCACTGGGCAGGTGCCTTATAGCTTTTCTCTTTTTTTTTTTTGGCCTTTGTCCCAGAGAGACAGCCATGTGCCTGAGACTGCAGCTCCTTTGGGAATTCATCCATAAACAAGGACTTCGAAGATCAGCAGGAAACAAGTAGGTAATATGATTGGGAATTACATTGCAAAAAGTTGGTTGGTTAACTATCAGTCAAATGTAGTGTAATTTGAAGAAAAGGTAAGGAAGATAGAGGTAAATAAACTGCTAAAACTTAGCAACACAATGGGAGATGAAAAAATACTAAATATAAAAATCTGTCTCCAAATTCACACTTTGCTTTTATGTAAATAAGGTTTGGGCACAGAGAGTAAAAGAAAGGACAGTCACACCCAGCCAACAGTATGACCTCCTGCCCCTGCCTGACTTATTGGAGTGAGATGCTTCTTACTGACTGCTGATGTTAGAACTTTTGAAGTCTGGAAAGTTTCCAGGCTCATGGACAGGTTTTGCCCTTCCTCAGTAACCATGATCAAATTGCTACCAAAATGCTTGACAGAGAGAACAGAAACAGGTAAATACCCCCAAGTGTGCTTGCCAGTGGCTTCAGCCTTTGTTGCCCCATGGGGAGAGTAAGACAAGGCATCCCTGTGATCCAGTTCACACTGGAACTGGATAGGAACATGGACTGAAACAACACCAAAGTCCTTGTGTGACTGTCTGTTTTCCTGACAAAAGACAGGCAGACTCTTTGGAACATAACTATATTGTGAGAATTTTAATAAAATGTCTCAGGCTGACAGTTAGAGAGTGAGCAAAACAAAAAGGAAAATCAGCACATGCCAAGACTAATGGCATTTTAATTCCCTTAATGGAATGTGCAGCTTTCACTGACAGTGTGTCATGATGCTGTCAGGAAAAAACAGTCATCCTTTTCCTTTAGTGGAGTTCAGTAAGTGAAGGAATTATGCTTTTTCTTTTTTACAAAGGACATTTGTAATTTAATTGTGGTAGAATGATGTGTGTCAACACAGAAACAAAAAAAAGTTAGCAAATACAACTGGCTGATGTCAAAATGAGATGGAATGTGCAAAAATTGGCAGTATCAGGGTACAGACTGTTGAGGCACCACAGGGAAATATAAAGAGAGGAAAAACTAATTGCAGAGAAATATAGAGCATTTTAAAGAAAAAGTCTTCTCAGAGCCAATACCTATTTGCTACCTGTTGGTTTTACTTACTTTTTAAATGTTATTTGCTTTTTATGCAATACTCTTTCTAAAATAAGGAAGTGGAAGAATGCAAAACTTTCATCATGTTAACCTGCAAATCATAAAAAAACCCTAGCCTTTGCTTTTAATAAAATACATCAGTATATAAGACCAGTAGAACAAGAAACTGTGTTAATTTTAACATTCATAATTCAGCAGTCTTCATATATATATATGTGTGTGTGTGTATATATATATATATCAAACAACTAATATAGAGGCAGGCTATGGCCCTAAAAGACAATTTTAAGACAAGTCTGCTGGTTAACAGTAGTTCAGAGCAGGAATGCTAGAGATACAATGCGACTGTGATTTCAAGTAGAAATGTTTGGAGATGGCTGAACCTGTAGGAAATCACTGACAAATGAGGAAACTCTGGATTGCCTCCTCAGATAGTATAAATCAGGGTGCAGCAAGCACTATGCATCTGAGCCATGAATATAAAGGATATACTTTTTTTAGCTTACAATTCTTGCTTTATTTTTGCAAAGATAAAACCACAGAATGCACAAAAAAGAAAATACGTCAGTAGAAATATAACCACCTTAATACTGTATTGTCATCACATTATAGTTACACTTCTCACTAAAATGTAATCACCTTTACATTTATTTGCCATTTTTGAGTACTTTTTAGAGCAGACTTGTTTAAACCTTGTGCAAAAATTGACCTCCTTTTGTCATCACTAATTATTATTTCTATTTTTTTCCCCCAGGATTTGCTATTTACAGGGTTTTTTCTCAAGAAAGTATAGAATGGCCTGAGTTGAAAGGGATGATAAAGATCATCAAATTCTAGCCCTCTCATTATGGCCAGAGATGCCTTCCAGTATTCCAGGTGGGGTCTCACCAGAGCAAAGTAGAGGGACAGAATTCCCTGCCTGACCACACTGTCCATCTCTTCCAAAGGGTGCATAACTTCGACCTGCATTTGGCAGAAGTGCACAAATACAGGGAAAGATTTTTGGGACAAATGGAAATTGTGTTGATGAGACATTAGTGGCAGATGACATACCCAGAACAACATTGGAAAAGCTGCTCACCACCTGAACTGAAATTATGTTTCTGAGTCCAGTCTTTTAGAACCTAAGTATTAGCTCTTGTTCTGAAAAAAATCCAAGTTGGGAAGAAGATGAGTTATCTGTTTCTTTATTTCATATTATTTGAAACCAGTGAGTTATCAAAACATTTTAAGGCATCTTACAATGCTGCTTTCTGTTTCATACATTCTATTGGAAAAGCAAAATAATATTTGCTTTCTATTCCTCTAAAAACAGTTAGTCACATATATCAGTCTTCCTGAACCTTAAAGTAATTAGAGATGTGAGGATATTACATAAAAAAGTTTGATAAATTGCTCTTTCTTCTTATTTGTTCTCAAGCAAGCGTTCCTTGTGAGCCCGACTGTATTTAAATTCAGGAAGAGGCTAGAAACTTCCATCTGAATTATGCTATATTTAGTGCTACAAGTACTGGCGTTGTCAAAGATTAATACAAGGTTCCCTGAGTATAGAATTCATCAAACACATTTTTTAACATTATCCTAATCTCAAACACTGTCTTTTTTCCTTGCATACAGTTCTTTCTATTTTATAAGAGCAGTCCCAAAAATCACTGGAAGTTACTTATACAACAATTCTACATATCCACACTAACCTTTTACAGATTCTTCTCTGAAAGTGCATCTTTCCAATGACCTATGTAAAAGTGTTTTTCTGTCGTAGCAAGGCATGTACTCAAGTAAATATCAGTATAAAGTTGCATGGAAAGGGGTTTGTCTAAGGAGGAATTTCAGCTTGGTAAAGGCATGTTTGATCAAATCTTTTCTGCTGTAGATGAAAGAGAAGTTGTCTGGAAAGAATAATTCCAAGTAAACTTGTGAAGGGTGAGAAGGTATCACGTTTATATTGTAGTGGTTTCATAGTTGTCAAAACCATTTTGCTTTTCTCTTCCATGATCTATCCAGCTTTCCATAACCTTTTGTTCTGGTTCTGCCCAGGACAGGGTTAATTTTTTGCAGTAGGTTTGGAGTCTTGTTGGAAACAACTATATTTGGGAGTTCCATTCCTATACCATAACAGTTTATTTTAAAATTTGTGCATCTGAATGGTTCAGTCTCATCATTTCACCCTCAGGATAAATTTCTTTATTTTGCCTTCATGCTATGTTGATAGCAGAACACGCACTATTTATGTACGCTGTAGTTATACTGTATACAGTTATATTGTAGGTATAACTCAAAACCAATCTATCAGGTAGATTTTATTGAACATTTGCTTTATTGGCTTTATTATATTTGTAGCTTTTAGTGAGTGTTTTTATTATCTAATAGCTTACAACATCCAAATACATCTCTTTGCCTTTTTTCATTAAAATTGTTATTTCGGCAAAGAATAAAATCACTTTCGTTTGAGAAGATGCATTTTCTAGATAAGAATTACATTTTCATCCTTCAAACTGTTTATGAAGTTATTCTTGCAAGATCCTTTTCATTATTTATATGGACTTCTCTAGTCTATCATTATTTATCCTATCTTCTTTCAGTGCTTCTTGTTTGTTTGTTTGGAGATTTGGGCTTTTTTTTTTTTTGGTGTGTGTGTGTATTTGTTTTTGTTTTGTTTTCTTTTTGTTTGTTGGGTTTTTTTCTGTTTCTATACAGTCAGCAAAATGTTATCATTCTTCTTCTTTTTTAGAGGTTTTATCATTCTCTTTAAGAAAACTTAGGTGCCAATTGATCCAGCCCAATAATTAAAGAAATATTTTTGTTTCTTTCACAATAAAGCACATTCACTAAGAATAACTGAACTTCCTATCACTGTGATGTCAAATCAACCTCATTCATAAATGCATACAGGAGAAACATTCACTTCTGTTTTAAGTCTTCCCTTTCTGTCTGATAAATAACAAGTTTCTTCTTGAATACTGTAAACTCCTAAATTCTTTATTCTCCCTATCGAGCTCTAGAGGTTTAGGTGAAATCCTTACCTGCCTTAACAACTTTCATTATTTCAGAACCCATCTCCAATTACTGCTGTTTGATGCCAGATTGCCTATTGCTTACATATCTCCCTTTAACTATATTAAATTTAAATTAATTATACAACAGTCTTTTAAGTTTCTGATTCAATTCACAACTGACCTGACATGGCTTATCAGCAAAGTTTATTGATTCAATATCAAGAGGAGCTAGAATTCAACACACCTTGTATGTGTTTTCAGCAGGCACTTTTCCTTTACTTTGTTCTCTTAAGAATTCAGGAAAGGGGATTAGGATTTCAGAATTTAACCTATTTTTGAAGAAGACAATATGATCTGACGGAGTGATTAAGCAGCTAAGACACAAAAAACAATTCAAACAGATGGAGAAATTCATCCCTGGAAGGCACGTGACATATAACCTCTTTTTATTTTATGCACAGGCAGATCGCATGAAGCTGCTTTAACTAGTAGGGCTGAGAGAAAGACTGAAATTTGGCATTACATGGTATTTAAATATTTAAAAGATGAAATAAAGACAAGGGGAAAATTAAATAACTGACCAAATTGATGATCTCTATATCCTACTTAATAGAGTTAATATGTGATTAAGAAAATTGTATTATGGTTTAGTTAATTTGAAATGAAACAGTAATGTAGAAGATCTATGTTCTGCAGAGCTTTTCCAGATTAAATTGTAGACTTTGAACTGCAAATATCTAAAGGAATGAAAAAACAAAGATTAAAAATAGATGAATTAGAAAATGAAAGGAGCAGAAACATTCTGTCATCTTGATCTGCCTGAAGGACTAGGGAAAATAAGTAGAGAAAAATTAGCAAATATCTCTTTAAAGAAAAGTTTATTAAAAATGTTATGTATGCATTCTTTGTTCTTGCAAAGAACAGTGAGCAGAGCACCTGTTAGCCTCCACAAAGCAATGATAATAAAGTTTCTTAACAGTAATATAGGTAAGCTGTTACAGCTGGCTACACCTGAAGAAGTCTGATTTATAATGTATATAAGTATTGCTATTCCTTGATTGCAGTATGAAGATACAAAGGAAGCAGAATTCATAGGAACTGAGAGGAAGCTTTGGGATTATAAAATTGAGTGCTTGTTTTATGCTGCTAGGGTTGAAATTGATGTGCATGAAACCAGACTGTTTCTTTTATAGTACAGAAAGATTATCACTCTTGATTTTCACAAGAGACAAATAGACAAGATGATTGCAAAAACAGAAGGATTGATATTTGTTATAGTTTGCTCATCAGCTATGGAATTGGCTCTTATGTAGAGAAGAGTTACCACTTCCTCTAGACCCAATCAGAACCAATTGAAACCCTGATTTGAATACTGACATCTTTTTTAAGCCACTTAAATTGCCTCTGTGAACCACCTTTTGAGAACGGACAGAGCTGGGAGAGGTCTCTTTGACTTCTGGCCTTCGGACAAGTCTCTGGGAGCAGCAGGCCTGCACGGCCCAGCGGGCCGGGCCCCGATCGGTGTGGCCTGGCCTGGCCCGGGCCAGCCCCGGAGGCGTTACGGCCCCGTTCCATATGGGGGGCCCGCCTTGCTCATGGAGGGGCCCGGCAGCATTGCCGCTCCCCCACCACTGTGGCTGAGCTCTCTGGCCACTGCCCGGCAGAGATCCTGGGACAGAGGGACATGAGAGAAATTCCAGCCTGTGGGCCGGCTGAGATTAACTCTAAATGCTATAAGGTTTCTTCAGACCAGATGAGCCTGCAGACATCCCCTCTCCCAGGGGAAAGGTGAAGGAACATGAGTAAAACATCCGGATACACTGGAGTCGGTAAAGGAAGAGGGGCTAAAACCCTGAGGGAGGAGAAAGAGGAGATGCTTCAAGCCTAGAAGCTGAAATTCTGCAGCAAACATGGGAATAAACTGGACTATAAGGGTCCCTGCTGTAATTTCATAAAGCATGGGGGGGATAGAGCAATTGTGAGCCGATGTACCTCTGCTGGAGTCCAAAGCAGTGAAGTGATATGCTACTATGGACTTTGTGAATGTATCTTTTCTCCATTTTTTTTTTTTTTTTAGCTCCCAAGTGCAGGACTCAGTTTACCGTCACCTGGAAGGGGGTGTGCAATCCACCTGGAATTTGCCCTAGTGGGTGGGTGGGCATGGTCTCACCCTTTGGTATGGATTAGATGAAGATGCTTCCTAGAGATAGGTGAAGAGAACCTTGCTTTTAACAGCTCAGCCTTAAATTGGTACCCCATGAGCTCAAAAATTGAAATCCTCGAAAGCAGCTGTGGAGAAAGCTGTGATTCTAGGCAAGGAACTCTTTACATGCACGCAGAGAACCACCTAAGCAGTGGACTGGCTGTGATACTCCAGCCACAAGAGTGTTGTTCTTGTGGAAATGTTTCCATAGCATAAGCAAGAGAGACTCAGAGACACCTCTCTCTCTCTGTGAACTGAAAAAGATTATTATAAAAGTGCTAAACTGACTGAGAGTCTTGAAGGTTGTTTAACCATTGTCTGTAAGGCGGGAGGGAGAGTGGTGTTCTGAGGGCTTAGTCTGATTCTGACTTTTGTTTCTTTCTTTTAGGTTTGTCAATAAACTCCTTTATAGTCTTTTAAGTTTGTGCCGGCTTTGCTTTCTCCTCATTCTAATCTCACAGAGGTAAAATAAGTAAGTAATGGATGATTTGGACTAAACCACTGCAATATTCTGAATGTCCCAACATAGCTGTTTACAAGTTCTCTCAAGAGCAAAGAGTCCACAAGGCCTGTTCTCAGGGTTACTTCTGTTTAAATGACAGTTTAATGGATAATAGCCATGCAGAACACAATATTCTCTTGCCTTCTCTCACCTGATTTAATATTGGATATTTTTAATATTACGATTCTTCCTTATCAAATGCCTCTCCCTTTTTGGAGTTGTGGTGCAGGGTACACAGTTGGCATACATTTCAGCAGGCTCTTGGACTTCTACAGAGTGTATGCATACACATATACGCCTACACAGAGAAGAGACAGTCTCACTGATGCCTTGAAGTGGCTACCTGAAAACAGAGGCTAGACAAGATTAAGATAATAAAAGCAGGTATTTATTTGAAGGGCCTTCAAAGGTAGACCCTGGGCAGTCAAAAGCCTCCAAGGGGCTCCACCCAAGATGGACCATGCATCATGGGCTTTTCACACTTTTATAAGTTTGGTCCATTTGCATATCAGGGTTAATTCTCCAATTATAATTTCAGGTAGTGATGTAATTACCCCAAGTTTGCTCCTCCTGTAAGAAGCTTTAGTTTACATATTTTGGGGTCTGGGAGAAGGTGTCCTTGAGTTCAGGCCCAGAGAGAGTTTGTTATATCTAACCAACATGAGAAAGCAGTAGCTAACAGGCTGTATGAAGTTTCATAGTTACATACTAAGCAGCACAGGATTCGAAAAATATAAAAGTTAAAACTTAAGGCATCATCACGAGGGAATTAAAGCACATCCATCCCTTCAGTATTTTCTATTAGCAATATTAAGGATTTTGGTACTCAGTGTGCTGGTTTCTGTGAAAACATTTTTGAGAGTCTGTATTTCCCAATTTTTCGTGGGAATTTAGTTACTTGAACTCATCTTTGTGAATTTTATGTCTGAGGAAGAAATCAATCTTGAAGGTATGACAGTAGAAAGTATCACATCATTTAATCCTTTCTTGACATTTGATCCAAAACCTTCACAAAGCCACAGAGTGGGACTTACTGAGCTGTTTTAAGAGCCTCTCAGCCCAGCCTCTTGTATGCTCACAAGTTGCCTCTCTGGGTACTGATACCATTTTCAGGTATAGGTATTTCCATTTCCAGTTATATTTAAGTTTTTGTCATGGTTTGAAGCTGGCTAAGTGCCAGGTACCCACAAACAAAATCATCTACTTATTTTCCTCTGCTATATCTGAGCAGAGGAGGGGGAATTGAAAACTTAATTTTTGTGAGTTGAGATAAGGATTATTGAAAAAACCCCACCACTTAAAGGCAAAACAGGTTCAAAACTTAAACAGTATAAAAAAGATTTATTATTAACAGAATTAAAATCAAAAAGGGCAATGACAGCTAAAGCAAACCTTCAGAACACCTTTCTTTCAGAGTCTCTCCCTCTTTCTACCAACTGCGCAAGGAAAGAAAATATGGGGTTTTCGTCAGTCTTTCACTCTCTAAGAATCTTTCTTCAGTATGCTTAAGGAAAAGAGCTTCCTCTGCCATGGGATCCTTCTCATGGGAGATAGTTATCTGTGAACTTTTCTAGCATGGTTTTAACTTTCATAAGCAGCAGTCCCACCCAAACTTGCTGCAACATGAATCCCTCCCATGGACCAAGCAGTCTTCCCACAACTGCCTAGTGTGCGTCATTTTAGTTCATGGGGTTTAGTCCTAAGAATCAGCTGTTCTAGTTTGGAAGCAAAGGCTCTCTTCCCCTATCTTTAAAAGCGCAGGTCATCCCTCTCTGTTCAAGTTCCTCAGTAGATTACAGTTTATCAGTATACATGCGCTCCAGCATGAGTACTCTTCTTCATGGGCTATGCATGGATCTCTGCACCTTTCCATGCACTTCATGAATTGTAGGGAACCTGTCATACTATAGTCCTCACCAGGGCTTGCAGGAGAATCTCAGCTCTGGCACTCAGAGCATCTCCTCCCTCTCCTTTTTTTCACTGAGCTTGGTGCTGCCATGTTGATTTTCCTCATGTGTCCTCACTTTTCCTTTTTCTCTGACTTGGAAGAAAGTCAGTGTCTGGAAGTTGCAATTGAGAGGTTGATCTCTTCTGGGCTCCACATTGGGGAATTGCTTGCCGTGTCTCTAGCTGCTGGCCACGTGGTCCCTGTCGGCACTGCACAGCTGGCCTCAGCTCTGTGGTCCTCACTGGCACTGCATGGGTGGCTCCAGCCTCGGGATGGCCTCACCTATGCAGTCCTGGCCCCAGAAGGGCCCCGGCCATGCAGCGCAAGCCCTGAGCGTGTCCCAGCCATGTGGTTTTGGCCTTGGGAAGGCCTCCACTGGGATGGGCCCTGGCAGCCACTCTCTCAGCCCCCCTTGGGAGAAGAAAGAGAACTTCCCATGGTTTTTCCTTTCTTAAATATGTCATCACAGAGGCGTTACCAACTTGTCTAATTGGGCTAGTAACCTGCCTATTGTCAGAGGCTTCAACAATTGGCTCTGTGCTGGACATAAAAGTTTTGAGCAGCTTTTCTTCCACCACCACTAAAAACCAGGCTTTGTTAAACCAACACAGTTTTCTATCTAAGAATAGCGCAATTTTAATAAAATATCTTTGCCCTATGACTAACTGTGGAGTAAGTATTCTATAAATATTCTGTATTGCTGTTTCTGCTGAGCAATGTCTTGGTAGGGAGTTAATGGAAAGATCATCTTTCTCTGCGGTAGCTGTGGCAGTTCTTCTATGGGTAAAACAGCTGGAAATTTGATCAGAAATATATCTCTGAGTAATTTATTTTGAGGTCTATCCTGGCATGGAACTAGGTACTACAACTGCATTTCCAGGCTTCATACCTCATCATATCTTAAACCTCTCCAGGCTATGGGTAATATAATGTTCATTAAAAATCCCTTCTTCTGTTTTCAATGTAAATTGCTGAAATCTCCTTGATTTCCTTACAAAAATACAACAGATGATTTATATGTAAAGAATTTTAAAGTGAAAAGTGCATTCTGTGGAGGCAGAGGAATGAAATTGTTGTGCCTCTTGGGCTGGTGTAAAAATTTCAAGCATTATGGACAATTGCTTGTGGGTTTTTTTGTTTTTAAAGGAAAAATAATAAAGCAAGGGGACAGTCAAGCAAGTGGAAGCAAGTGAAACTGCCTGCCACTAACAATTTCACTTGCACTACTATCATTTTACTAAGAACTCCCAAATTCAAACAGATAAGCAGATGAGCAGATTGAAAGGATCAAACAGCTGGACAACATTTGGAAAAGCATGTAGCAGCTTGCATGCCTCAATAGTCCTGCAGAAGGCCATGAAGAAAAAGGGATCACTTTATTTACCACGAATTTCAACATTTAGATGCACCAGCTGGACTAAAAAGCGTGTCCAGACATGATCATTGCAGTCAGGATAGACCAAGCTAAAAGATGAACAAAGCTGGGTTCTGCCATTGTGTGGGAAAACAGCTCAAAAACCTTAAGAATACCTTGGAAAACACACTCCTCCAGAATACATATTCCAGATTAGCAAGTGTACTACACGCCAGTCTCACAGATCACTGACTCATCTCTACATCATGGATGAGCTATTTATTATACTAGTTCTAAAGCACACATGATATGCTACAGAGACAATGTTTGTTCATGTCAGTTCATGCTTTATGCATTGCCTTCTAATGAAGAAGAACACTAAATCTGATGGCTCAGCTGTTGTACATTCACACAGTGAATTTTCATAGACAACATATTAGTGCTTTTATGCTCCAAATGCAAATACCATGTAAGGATATTGACAGACTACTGAGATAAAACTTTTAGCAATAATATCCATGAAATGGAAGAAGAAGTTAAACATACATTATGATGATCTGGTCCTAAAAGACACTGAGGAAACGCATTAGATACACATGAGCTATTTTAATTACCAGTTTTAAGCTTCACTAGTTCTTTTTTGCTTTGTGCTTAATGAATTTTTATAACAGTTTTGTATTATCTCCAAATTAAGATTTTTTCTTTTTTCATAAGAAGCAATGAAGTAACTAAGATATTTTATTTGCAACATACAACTGTTTAAAAAAATTATTCTTACCACAGTATTGTTCATCTGAATAGCGAATAAATAGGAAGAGCTTCTACCACAAGACTAGTATTTCTCATTCAGTTATTGTCAGCTCTTCAATGCAAATAAAAATGGTTTGATAATCTAAATTCCTGAGGAATTCAGAGAGCTTATGAGCTAATGCCTTGAGAAGAGATTGGGATACTGTGACATTCAAATATTCCTAATACTCATCTGAGATGATATGAATGCTTCTGTGCTTGGTAAAATTCTTCACAGTGTTTTTCTTTCATGTAGTTTTCTCAATACCTGCTCAGCAACAAAGGTAAAGCTTTGCAGCAAAGATTTTCTCAGAGGTGTTCTGCTCTTTAAATGGGAAGCCATGATCCAAAGAATTTTTAAACACTAACATGTCATGGAATGCAAATGGAGCATATGTACTTTAAGGCAGACCTCTGTCTCAATGTTAGATAATGAGAAATTGCTAGTTTCTGATGATACTGCTATTATATTTCATGATAGATCACAGATAAATTTGTAAACCAACAGTCAAATCATAGAATATGCTAAGTTGGATGGGACCAACAAGGATTGTTGAGTCCAGCTCCTGGCCCTGCACAGCAGGACCCGAGGGTTACTCCATGCACCTGAGAGCATTGTCCAAGCACTTCTTGTACTCTGTCAGACTTGTTGCTGTGAGCACTTCCCTGAGGAGTCTGTTCTAGTGCCCAGCCAGGCTCTGGGTGAAAAGCATTTTTCGGATATCCAAACTAAACCTCCCCTGACACAACTTCATGCCATTTACTTGAGTCTTGTCACTGGTTACCGCAGAAAGGAGATCAGGGTCTGCCTCTCCTCTTCCCCTCACAAGGAAGTTTTAGACCATGATGGAGTGTCCCCTCAGTCTCCTCTTCTCCAGGCTGGACAGAGTAAGTAACCTCAGCCACTCCTCATATGGCTTCTCCTCTAGACCCTTCATCATCCTCATGGCACTCCTTTGGACACTCTCTAATAGCCAGATTATTTTCTTATATTGTGGTGCCCAAAACTGCCCCCAACACTCAAGGTGAGGCTGTCCCACTGCAAAGCAGGATGGGACAATTCCCCTCCCTCACCTGGCTGGTGATGCTGTGTCTGATGCCCCCCAGGACATGGCTGGCCCTCTTGGCTGCTGACTCATATTCACCCTGCCATTGACCGGGACCCCTAAGTCCTTTCCCATAGCTCTGCTCTCCAGCATCTCATTCCCCAGTCTGTTCATACATCCAGGGTTGCCCCATCCCTAGTGCAGAATCTGGTGCTTCTTTTCATTAAACTTCATACAGTTTATGGTTGCCCAGCCCTCAAATTTGTTGATGTAGCTCTGCAAGGCCTCTCTGCCCTCAAGGTGTCATTCACAAACTTATTTAGTGTGCTTTCAAGTCCTGTATCGAAGTCATTTTTACGAAGATGTTGAAGAGCACTGCCCTTGGAATGGAAGCCTGTGAAACCCTAATAATTACAGGTCACCAGTCTGATGTCACCCCATTCACTATACCCCTTTGTGCCTGACCCGTGAGCCAGTAACTCATCCATGAGATGATGTCTTTGTCATGCTGGACAATTTGTTCAGGACACTGTGAGAGACAATATCAAAGGCTTTACTGAAGTTCAGAAAGATGATTACATCAACTGCTTTCCCTTGATCAACAAGATGGGGAACCTTGTCATGAAAGAAAATCAAGTTTGTCCAACAGGACTTTCCCCTCATGAATCTGTGCTGTCTATGACTAATGACTATGTAATATCACTTCTTTTAAAGCTGTTACTCAAGATTTATTCAATGTCAGTGAAATCAAGAATAAGATTTTACTGAATTCCAAAGGACGTCCTTGCCAAAGTCACTTTCTGATAATCTTCATGTTATTATTTTATACTTCCTTGAAGCCTCTGGCAAAATCAAAACCAATGTCACTTCTTATATATCATAAGCACAGCCACAATGCGTACCATATGTAGACTTAAAACTTGAAGATCATTAAAATAAAATAATGTAAGAGTCTGCCAGGTTCTTAGGCTTACTAGAAGGCATCCAATCTTTTTACTGCTTAGTATTACTGCTTAGCCATTCAAATTTTGATGAGAGAAGTGAGTTAGATGCTAACAACCCTGCTTTGATCATTCCCAAATGTAGTAAGCATCTAATATCTTTCCTCCATGAAAAATTGTTGAACCATCACAGGCCACGTGTTCTTTCCGTCCTGATATGCAATGAAATTTCCATTCCATGGGATATACTGTCTGATAATTAATATGTTTTGGTTTCACTGCATAGCAAGGGCACATTGCTACTTCAGTATAAAACACATATACATAGAAGGGCTCAACTAGCTTCACCCTGTCAAAGCAGAGGAGACTTGCCCAAGAAATACGACTTCAATAATTCGCCTGATAGGAGTCAGTTTTCTCAAATTCCTAGTGATCAAAGTTACAATCCAGAAATCATGTTTGGAGATGATTATAGATTACCCTATGGGCTTATGAACAAACTTGCAAAAGCAAAGGCAGCGGTGTAACTTCTGTCCCTCCTTCCACAACTCTTTTATTCTTCACTAGGAAGTTTTTGCATAAAACCCAGAAATAATCAGAATTTAACCAGGAGAGAAAACAAATGTTAGGCATTCTTTAGGATAGCTTCTCAACACTGGTAGAAATGCAGGTGTCTGCATCAATTTTCTGTGGCATTTTTTGCTTCCATCCTCATTTGTCTCCCATGTGAATTTTTGACAGGAAGTTTTCAGTAATACCTCCGTTATGAATATATTGTGATGTGTTGGCTTTTCCCATGTTAGAAAACTTTACCTAGATATATAATGTTGTTATGAATATATTGTGATGTTGGCCTTTTGCATGTTAGGAGATTTTACCTAGATTTTATAATGTAGTGCATGATATGGAATTTCTCGGTTTTATTTCAATTTAGAAATGATAGGCAGGAAAAAAAGAAAAAAAAGTCATCACATTCCTGGATTATCTTATCAGAGAAGAAGAAAACCAGAGAGCAGAAAGAAGGATTTATGGAGGAAGCAGAAACTTAAGGGAACTGAGAAGGATTAACAGGTGGAAAAGGAGGATACACCAAAACTCCAAAGAATTTATGAATCATGCATGATTGTAATGAGTATGCAATGAGGGATATACTTTTAAAGGAGATCCTTTAGATGTAGAGGCCTGCTTTTGGCTCTCTGACAGGGCACCTGACTGTATTTTAACTTTTTGTCTTTGTCTTTCAATTGCCCCTTTTTATTTTATTATACTTTTTTAAAATTTATAAGAAATGAACCTCGTTTTTCACAGCCCCTCACATCATTACAATAAGGGTACAATAGCCATAAAAGATGAAAGTGATTCTATGGTATTTTACTTGCAAATACTACATTTCATCCTTGTATAATCAGTATATTTGCGAATAACATTGCAAGCAGGACTGTAATTCTGAATAACAAAGTTTTCGAGGGCTTAAAGTAGAATGGAACAGGAATAAGGCTGAGTGTATTTGTGTGTGCAAAGAGCACTGATCAGGTGATCAAAGTCCCATGAACTCCATTATCTTCTTTTCTATTTCTAGAGTGTGTGTGATTTTAATTTTTCCAATTCAAAGGATATCCTAACAAAACTCCTGTTCCTGAGCTTGATGTTCAGAACTTTCCTGGTCTGCTTCAAAATTGAAATCATGATCAAAAAATGTCAAATACAAAATTCAACTAAATACACTGGTACCCAAGACAATCCATTTTGTGTCTACAGATTTTAGGTTCTTGGCTACTGTGACAACAGTGACAACTGTAACATTTAAAAGTTTTTTCTCCAGTATGGGCAGAATAAGATATAAAACAACTTGTCCAAGGAGTACTTCTAATCTTCATGGTTTTTCCTACATGCAAATAGTATAAATATGACCTAAGACTACTTTAGTCTTTGGTTATCACTAAACTGTATCACTGCAATCAGAAACACTCAGCTTTAAAACCAGAGGACCAACAGCAAAGTGAAGTTTATGTGAAAAGGCCCTTAAAAAGAACTGTGATTACTTGGGCTCATTAAATCTTTACTATCTTTCTCTTAGTTGAAAGTTTTTAAGACCCATTTATGTGGAAAATGAATTTTAATGTAATTGAAATAACCACCAGAACTACCAGGAATGAATCTTTATGTTATCATCTTCATTTTGATTTCTTTAGCTCAAGTGAAACAAGTTGTCAGTTAAGGGACACATACGCTAACTTTTTCATTTAAATGGATTATTTTTGTGATGAATAGAACTGTCTGCAAGGTCCTTTTTTGTGCATTGAGAAATGCAAACAGCAACAATAATGATGGCTCTTCTGTAAAAACTATAACTTAAATAACAAGATGAAGCATTTTGCTAATGTTTAAACTGTCATTGTTTCCAAAATAGTACTTATTTTTCTGTTTTTAATCTTCTGCTCACTTTTACTTTTTTGCTATTATCATATGAAAAAATAATAATGTAGAATGCAGAAATCAGAATTAATTAACAATCATAACATGGTCTGGATCTGCTTCTGAGAAATGTCTTTTAATTTCTTCCAGAGTTTCATTGTGTAAGAAGCATTTTCCATTTTGATACCAGAAGCGCCATCTGTACTTTCAGTCCTTTACAGCTCTTGGTTTTTCTCTGAAAAATCCATTTGCCATACGTACATACATTACTGTAGATACATAGTTATAGATACATATCAATGTATGTGGACTTCTCAGCTCCTTTCTTTCCTAGTGTTTGATATTCCACCTGCTGTGTCATCCGCAAGAGGAAGGAAAGAGGGACGTAGACTTAGTGAGAAGTGTAGAAACTGCAGACTTCATTCTAGGAGAATATGGCTTCCAACCTGGTGTTCTGTTATCTTTGTCTGACATACGGTGCCATGAAATCTTCCCAGTTTTATGATTTTTTGTCAAGACACAGTTGGTCAGCAACACCTATTCCGGAACAGTGAGATAAGAATGGTGCCCAGGGGAGCCTACAATATAGGTAAGTGATATACTTTTCTGTAGGTGAGTACAGTTACTTTGAAACCTGCAGCATCTTTGAGGCTCAGTTCCCTTCCTGGGGAGTGGGTCTGTAGGACTCATCACACTGGAGCCACATAGCTCTTAGAAGGCACCTGGCAGCAGCATTGTCTTCTTTGTGAGCAGATCTGTTCCAGGAGGTGAAACAGATGTCTTCAAAAGCCTTTCAAGGAGAGGAGAGTGTGGTTCTGTCCAGCTGCACCTTTAATTGTAGGAATGTTAAGTTATGTGATAAAAACTCACCTGCACAAACTGAGGAGCACAGAGAAACAAAGCAGGTGTGGAAGCCCAAGAACACACTGCCTTGCCACTTCTAGGCCCATCACAGGACTCATTAACACATCTTCCTGAGTCCAGAAGAGTCCTGGGGCACAAATACAAATGGGAACCCAAGGCAAGGACACAGAAAGGCCCCCAGTTTTGGTCCCTTACAGAGCTGCCTCAGCAGAGACCCAGTTGCTTTGTCCAGGCTTTAAATTCTTTATTGTCCACGCATGAAACCCTTTAAGATGAATCAATTCCAGAGCACCTTTCAGACTGCATGGTCACTGCCAAAGGGAAGCAAGACATTGCAGCATGCAGAACAGCATTTTGAGAGAAATCTTCCTATGGGATATATAGTGCAGGAACCATAAGAAGGGAAAGGGGATGGATTTGAATGATTTAGGAGAAACAAGAGTGAGAAAATAGAGGAATAAGGTTATGGAAAAGGGTCGGTTAAGTGTAAAGACTTTGCTGGGAAAAATGTACTAGGAAACATACTGTTTTACAAACATTTACACGCTTTTCAGTCAAAGGTTCAAAAAAAGGTTCAAAATAAGAAGAATTTACAATATACAAGTCTAATAAATTATAGAGGATAAGCTAAATGTACATTTTCCTCTAAAATGGGGGAGAGAGGACTCTACTGGCGTTGTGAGTTACTTTATGTCTTAGACAGGAAATGCTGTTTCTGTAATCCACCTCTTCCATTCACCACCTTGCGTAAGTTGGCGTCTTTTCTTTGCAGAGAAAAGATGGTTAACTGGTTGCCCCTCTCAGCCACTCACTTTTTGATAAACAACATTTTATGAATTGAACTCTGTATTTTGCAAGGATAATGCAAAACCAAAGCAACAATTTCTAGTGCCTTCACTAAATTCCCTCTGCATTTCCAGAAGAGGCAGTTGTTCTGTGCAGTCTATGTGCAAGAGGTCAGAACAGCTCACTCTGCAGTCTGCAGCATAAGAAACCAAGAAATAGACCCTAAAAGACTACACATAGCAAGAGGAAATTACAACACTTGAGCTCATCTAACAGATTGCTGTTTCATAAAGGGTGTTATTGGTTTAATCCATGTAGTGTAATTTTATCCCTGATGTAATACATATGCAGAAGCAATAAAGCTCATTAAATATCATCAGTCAAATTAAGGTATGCAAATTTAAACAGGAATGCAAGTCAGGTGAATGGCATTTCTTATAATCTATAGCTTTGTTGAACTTTGTTCTAATACTTCAAACAGACTGGCCCTGACAGATTCAGCAGAGTTTTCAGGCATACAAAAGACTGATACTTTTATTCATTTTAAGATGCTACTGGTTTTCCTTTCATGAAGAAAAATGTCTTACTGTCCCCTTATGGGTTGCAGACCAAGCTCTGAAGTACATTTCAGGAGGCTTTATCATTTTGCTTAATTTATTCATTATTAAACCCCTAAAGATAGATACAAAAGCACAAACAAAATGCTCATAGCACTTATTACTACTGCCTACTGCATAAAGCTGTTCATATATAGGAATACTTATCGTGGATTTTGCAAGCTCTGTGGGCCACAAAAAAAAAAAAAAAAAAGACATTTAAAAACTGAGTTTTATGGTAATATAAATATTAACCAAGAAGGTAAATATTTTATTATTGGGGATATTCTGCACCTGGTGCTTCTTTCCTCACTGTTACTATTACATTGACCTCAATATGATGTCACAAAGACATTACTTTTGCACTTTCAAGCATACATTTGGTAAAATTTTAAGTATATGCAGTTATTATATCTATACTGATTTGGAGAGTACCACAAATATCAGTAATACTAACAGACCAATCACTTTACTCAAAGACTGTCCTTCTATCATTCCTTACACTCATGACAAGAATGGCCTGGTTGCAGATGATTTAAATTCTCTAGTTAAAGAATTTCAAGTTGGTAGAAGGTCCCATGAAGGGACCAGATTGCCATATAGGAAACACTATACTGGGGGATTCAGAAGGAATTTAAGGTACACATAACCCCTTTTAAACACAGACTTAAACTTTTAGATCCTTCAAGTTTCAACTCAGAAACCTTCATTTGGATAACGAAGACATTAAAAATAAGCAACATCTTCTTATTTATCTAAATTTATCCTGGATCTTAAAGTTGTTTTATTGACAACAGCATAAACTAAACCCACATTTACTGGAAGTTCAGGTTCTTTTTCTCAAGAGAGTCACTTTATTTTAAAATCTATAAACTTCCATGTCTCAAACGGCAATGAATGAGTATGTTTAAGATTAAAAAAAAAAAATTTTAAAAAAAAAGCTTTGTTTCAGAACTGAAGACTGAGTTTAATTTCACAGTTATCGGAACTGTCAAAAGTACATACAGGACATGACAGATAACTTTAAAACCTTCAATTTTCATAAGTTTTTAGCTGACGAACAAATTCATCTAGAAGCTACTTAAAAATCTCTTATAAAAACACAAAGCACACTTTATAAGTAGCTTGTTCAATCAAGGTACAAATTAAAAAGAGAAAGAGAGCTCTAATATTTGAGTATTGCAGTAAATTGAGAATGACAACAATGTAACTTTAGAATGCAGATCAGTGGTCTTAGAAGTGAACAAATCACCCAATAGTTGTAAATCTTTGTTATAGCCTTTGTTATATATAGTAAATAAAAATAGATAAGTATTTTTGTTGTTGTTCTGCTGAAAATTGAGTATCTATTTCTGTGCATATAGCTTGAAATCCTAGTGAATCAACCAATATACCTAAAATTTTAAAATGCTGTCTTTTAATCTTGAAATCAAATAAATATGTAAATACATGAATAATAAACTGGAAAGAGACAACTAATTCAAATCATGGAATGTCACAGGTATGATGTTATCTGAGTTAGTATGACCCCTCTCAAACAGAAGGACAGAGCCTGACATCAACATGAGGCTGCAAATGCATAACTCTAGGCTATTGTTTTCCAAGCAACAGGTACAACTAACTCTTATCCTGCCTAAATATTCCTTTCCAACATGGAATGTCTTACAATCACTGTAACTTTATGTGGTAAACTAATTTTACACTGAGCAAGCATAGAATATTTCTGCATTAGTCTTTGTCAGAGCAAGTGTGATGTTCAAAGCAGAACAAAAAATATACCATGAGTCTGAAATACTTTACCCCAAAGCAACAAGGGGCGATCAAAAGCTCCCTGCCTCTACAATTAGTAGGGATCAAAAGCTGTTCTTTTGCATACCACATAGCATCACTTTTAGTTAGTATCTTCAGCTGTGGTTATCCTTTGGCTTTGGGCTTGGTACAATGAGAATTTCTCACTTTTTTCTCCTTTTTAGACTATCGGGACAGTAAAGGCTTCCATTATGATGTGAATGTTAAAGGAAGACACCTATTTTTGGTATTTTTGAATACTTAATTTAACAGCTTGTCATTTTCCCCCCTTGGATACTTCCAGAGAATTCTTTAAAACAAAATATACATTAAGTTATTAAGTTGTTTGCTCTGGATCTTAAATCATATATGCATAGTCCAATGATCACTTATTTCTACTGTTTTTTCTGATTATTTCTTGTTTCTATCAGTAAAAATTATTTCAGTGATGTTGTGAGCAACATCTGGAAGGGAGATGTCCTCACAGGCACAGTCATTATCCCATTCCTCTTTGTGATGCTGAACCTGTTTAATTTCCTTTGTTTTTATTTTTTCACTGAACAAACAACTGATATTTTCTCCACACACACACAATTAACTTTCTTTACAGTTTCTTTACATTTCCATTACCTAAACAAATTTAAAAGTAATCATAACCTTTCTTGTTTATTTTGAGGCAGAAGTAATTTTTTTTGTTTGATCAAATAAAACTAATTCTTGGGAATATATATCTCTCACTTGTGAATTTATATTCCTTTTGTATCAGTAAAGCAATAATTAAGAAGCAGTTTGCTGATTTAATTTTACACAGAGAAAGCCCTGCTTCTGTATGTCAGCATTGTTATTGTAACACAGCTTGCAAAGTAATACCCAAATATCCATTTCTTTAGAATAGTTAGATTTGATTTTGCAAAACTGAGAATGTGAAAATAACAATAGGGGATATTTTTAGAAGTTCTTTATTTAACTAGTTGCTATAGTTGTACAAATTGTACATATTGTACAAATAACAGTTTAATTTCATAGTTTTAATAAATGTTTCTCAGTGTAAAATCTGTATTTTACATCTGCCAAGACTTCAAGAGTAGACCATAAACTGTAGGAATTTTTCTTCATTCTTATTAGTCAGCATAAAATATATATTTTCTTTATTAAGAAAGACAGAGTTTTTTGTGCTGGACCTTCAGCTACTGATCTGTTTAAGATTTTATCCTGAAAGATATACTGTTTTAAAATAACATTTCATCTTCTTTTCAAAGTAAGGCCATCCATGTTTCATTTTTCCCTTCTATATTTAGGATGTAAAATCAAGCAATATCAAACACTATGGAATTATTTCTTTTCAAATATGCTGAAGAATTCTCAATTATCCCAATTTCTTAAAATTGGTTTTAAATTTAGACCTAAGATCAATCCCATGGAACAGGCAAATTTTTGGGCATCTTTGCATGTACTGATATGAACCCAAGTTAAATAAGACTAACTTCCATAAACTCAAGCCAAAAAAAAGTAATCTCACTCTCAGATAAGTTATGTTTTTAATATCAGATGGAATTTCCAAATGCAAATTATTGCATCATATGAAACCTCTTTTCTTCCATGTCATTCAGATAAGCACTGATGCAGGAAGTGAAAGAAGGTGCAAGACTTTCATTTCTCCTATACATCATGTGGAAATTCTTTTGCAGTCTGATCTGAAACTGTCGACTTCTCCCTTTCATTTTTTCTTCTCTTGGAGGAGAATCAAACAGCATAGAAGCAAAATGAGGTGAAGTCTGGCTGTGGAAAAGTACACATGGAGATTTTAACCTCAGCTGTGGTAAATCAGCAAATCTTTTCCCAGCAAATCTCACAGAGGTCTGGGAATATACCCAGGCTGAAGGACTTTTCTGTTTCAAATAAAAAGGTAGAGAGAATTGGCCTTGTTAGCCAACAAGGGGTATGCATGCAAAAGTTAAAATAATTGCCTTAGTAATGATTAATGGAGCTGTAGACAGTATCTACTAACAGCCAGTATCATAAAAGACTTCCTTTTTCATCTCAGTCTACACATAAGGGGATTCTATAGGAAGATGATGAAAGGAAGA
>JACBWW010000060.1:784698-902761 GCA_020086605.1 Lanius collurio | reverse complement strand
CAGAGGCTGCACCATGCACCCAAAACCTCTCCTCCCTCGTTGGTTGCAGGGAGTCTGTGTAACCCTGGCTTCTGCGAGCTGTGCTCTCCCCCCCACCCCAAACCCAGCCAGGGATGATTCTCAGTGCAGCTGGTGCCTTTGGCCTTTTGTGGATGCATACCTTTCCCTCAGCCTGAGATTACTGAAGGATAGATTTCCCTTTATCTGATCAACAGTTTGAGTTTCAGTTCAAAGTCCCAGTCTTCAGGGAAGCTTCTTTGGTTGTAGCTTCTTTATAATGAGCAAAACTTTATATCAGCGTTTGAGGCATGAACTATTTTCAGTCTTTGACAAGTAGCTGAATAGCTTTGTGGGAAAAAAAAATGCAGGCAAATTACTGATATAAGATATCGAGTTAGAAAAATGGTGATATTGATGTTATCTGCTTCTTAAGGACAAAGCTTGTGGAAATATAAACAAAAAGTATTATTTTAGATGGGAGACCCATTAAGTAACTTTTTTTTAAAAGAGCTTCAGAATAAAAAAGTTACAATTTTTAAATTTAAATACTTAGAAAAACAACAAGGATGTCAAAGAACATGACATATTGAAGTTCTTTAAAAGGAAGGTTTATTTTAAGCAGCACTTAAGTAAGGAGCTCCCTTTCCACTGGACTTCAAATATTTAAATATATTAACCAATTGGTTTTTAGATTTGCCTGCCTTAAAATATGATAAAATTTTTCCATTTTACCTAAAATAGGTGTAAACAGCCAGAACATATGTCTCAAAGCCTAAAGCAGGTTATTTCTACTGCCCCAAGAATGAATTATAACAACAGCAGGAAGTGTGTTACATTCAACTACCTGTAGATATTTTACTCTAAATATTTCTACTGTGAACAGTTCATCATCAAGTGATTCGTATCTCTGTTGGCAAGATTATGACTCTCCTAGAAGGTGGGTAGAAATGTAGGACTTTAATTTAAGTGTCTAAATCTAAAAATCAAAATATTCTCCACCCAAAACCAACTACGTACCTTCCTACAGAAGGAAACAGTACAGATCCACCACTGCTTAATGAACACAACACACACTGCTTAAGCAGCTCTGGAGATGCTTTGTTCCACAGCTGAGCATATACTGGGACAATGTGTTAATGATGGCTTAAAAAATTCAGATTGGCCATTTTTGGTATCTGTCTGAATTCTGAAAAATAAAAGGGGTAAAGGTCTAGGGCAAATAAGGTCTTAAAGGTCTTCATTCAGGATGAAGTATGTGATTTTTAAACATTACAGTACATAAATTTCAGAGTTACTCATGTTCTCAAGACTTTGCCTAGAATCATATCACATTCTCACTATAAAAGATCTCCCTTCACCAAAGTGGAATTTTTCTGCTGAAGAAATATAGAGCTGGTGGTTCATTCTGGGTCCTGTATTGTGACAGTATTCTTGTTTCTTCCCCCATCCTTGTTAAAAATAATGCCACCATCCATTGAGCATGTGGTTTCCAAATATCAACTGCCTTTACACAGAAGTTAATATATTTTGTACTGATCGTGTGTCATATTTATTTTCATGTGATCAAGTAAATCCTTGTCAATTTTACCTGATCACAGTGTGTTGGGGTGATTTTATGACAATACTTTGCCCCCTCACTGCCCGCTTTTTACCCAGAAAACGGTGGCTGTAGCTTTAAGCTGAACCCGCGGGTGGGGAGGCTGGGGCTCTGCGCGGGCTCTGTTCAACCTCTCTCTCTCCGGGTGCTCCAGTCAGCGTGGACCGGGATGCTACATTGTTCCTTTTGTTGAATTGGTCCTTTTGCTGGTGTGAAGCAAAAAGGTTTTTTTCCCTTCTGTTCCCCTAACCTGGAGGCTGTACCGGGAATCCTCTTGGCGGTGTTTTGGGGTTTTTTCCCCCCCCTTGAACTGTTTCGGCTTTTTTTTCTTTTTTTCTTTTTTTTCTTTTTTTTTCTTGTTTTGGTCCGTCTGGGAAGCCGGCAGGACCTCCTCGAACCCGAGACCTCGGAGGAGATGAACCAACACGAGAAAAGGACATTAAAATCCAGCAACTTCGGCTGCTGCAAGGAGAAGACCCACGTCAGAAATCCAGTGGGTTCCCAGCTGGTGTGAGCTCGTTCCTCCTCCCGTCCGCAGACACAAATGAAGGGCAGCCCCCATCTTCCCTCTCGGCCTCGCGGCGAGGTGGGAGTGGAGTGTAAGGATCAGTTAGGGTTGGTTGGTTGATTTGTTTGTTAATAAACAAGTTTTTTGGTGTTTTTTGGTTTGGGGTTTTTTTTTTTCACTTTCACCTGCTGGTATCAACTTCTCTCATTGGCAGAAGAAAAGGCAGTTACTTGGAGCCCTTTCCCTTTTAGAGGAATTGCTTATTCCAGGGTGTTTTCTCCTGAAATTTGTCTCCAAAACTGAGACACACAGACATAAAAGTAAATGAGTGTGCAGACTTTTTGGAGAATCTTTCATTCATCTGCAGTTGCTTTGTACTGAAACTTCCATCAGGCTTCTTCTGTGAAATATTGTTTGAGGACGTGACCCTATGAATGTTTGTCTTGCCCATATTTTGAGCTAAATAGAAGGAGTTCGCAGAAAATCAAAATATGTTTAGTTCTGTTAGCATGTTGATACTAAGTTAATGAATTCTCCTAAAAAGCAGAAGATATTAGTGTAGCAATGGATTTAAGCTAATACAATAAAATATGTTTAGGCTAAAATTTGGCTTGGGTTCTGGGCACAATGGGCTGGAATAATGTAATTTCTCAAGTGTCTTATATTTACAGCCTGTGTATTAGGGCAGTTCATTCTCGTGGTGAAGCTTTTCCACATTACAAATTTAATCCCCTTGGTGATGAAAGCTTTTAAGCACTGTAGAATAACTTGTAACATGTCACTGCAGGGTAAGTTGCAGAATTGAGACTACAACACCCCATGTTTCTCACAGAATTCTCAAGATGAAAGAACTCATCAAAGCTATTTGGCAGAAATATCAACTGACATTTTTCATTCTCATTAAAAATAAATTAATAATGGTGATTTTTTTTTCTAAACTAAAGACTATGGTCGCCTTTCCTTTAGGATACTGAGCATAAGAAATTTTAAAAAGTCTGTACTTTTAATCCAAAAATGCCTCACTTACTTATTCTGAAAAGCACAGCCTTTGAAACAATTTCATCTTGAATATTAAACTTCTATGACAGGACAGTTTGAAAACATTTTACTTTGAACAGCTGGAGTAAACAACTTCCACATATCTGCCTGAATATCAAATATATTCTTGAAATTAGTTTAGCATAAACTCATTTTATGGTATATGAGTAAAGTGGAATAGACTTTGCTTAGGTCTGTAGGATTCTTCTAAAACTCATAAAAGTCTTGCTATGATTGACATATTTTTCTTGGGGAAGATAAATTTGACCTTTCACTGTTCTAGGCACATATACATGCGAAGTGATAAAACTTGAAAGACAAGAGGGAAGAAAAGAAATACAGAACTCTAGGGGTTAGATGTAAAAATAACTACAACTTTACACATGAATTAAGGAAGACAAGTTTTATGTTATGGTTACTTTCCTCATTCTCAGAAGTGATGAACAACTTTGCTGGTTTTTCTTTGCTGGTAGTTTAACCCTGGTTAACACATCCCAGGCTCTGTAGTAAATCTGTTCTACACTCATGAGAACAGACCATTACTTCAGGAAGCTAGGAAATTGCTTAAATTAAGTGATAGGAGTTTGGCTATTGAAAAACAACAGAATTGCCTGCCCATTTCTTCTTCATATATGAGACATAGTTGAGAAGAAAAATAATCAAAAACCTTGTTCTCCTTTGTATACATATGCAAATTAACAACAACTTAAGTAAGTATGCTTCCTGAACACTACAAAGATTCTCAAGCCTTGTTTGTGTGTGGGAGCAGGTCTAAAACCTGGTATGTGGTCCTAGCAGTTGTGATATCCCTATTTAGGAAATACTACATCTGCTCATTTGTGATTCCACTTCTGTCTTTCATATCTTTATCTTCAGCCAGCCTTTTAGCTTCAACAGTCATTTTACAGTGGTTGTTCAATCAAAAATGGCATATTTCATGGTTGTAAGAATTTTACAAAGTCAAGAGCATCTGCTCTCCTAGCCAACGACTAATACAAAATGAGAAATATTGTATTTCATGTAAAAGATAATCATCAACATCACTGCATTGTTTGCTCAGAATATTTTTCCAATACAGATTCATTGGAAATTTGCCATTAAATTAAAATGCTATACTACCTTCCCCTACCCTCCTCATACTGGTTTTAACACATCCTCTTTGAAAGGCATTCAGATTACTTGTGTTTCTAGTTCTGAGATAAAATTTTGGGGTTGGGGTTGGGGTTGGGAGCGTGTGGAAAGGAAGAAAAGAAACTACTTCACCAATATCCTATCAGTGGTACGTGAGATGTTGGATACAACAGGCTGCTGTTAAGCTCATGATCGTGCCCATTCCAGTCCTGTGTGTCACCATATAGCCCAGTAAAACTCTGCTGTTGGTAGGAACAGGCCAAATGTTTTGTGTTGAGTCTGCAAGTCCTCAGCACTGTGATTGAGACTCACAGGCTTGCTCTGTCTGGGTTTTCTCTACCTGTCTGCAGATTTGCTTTGCCTGCATTAGCTATGACAGCAATTCCTCCAACTGACAATCGACAATCCATGGATAATTTGTTCTGTTATTTTTATTTGTATGGCACAGGAATCTTCTTTATATATTTATATATTTATATATATATATAATTATTATTAGATTTTTTTATACTTATATTCAAGTCAGTGTACGAAGTCTGTGGGTGCTCCCATGCAGATCCTGCCTTTGCTGGCAAGGGTGGGAGCAGTGCTGAAGGTTTACTTGGTTCTTTTGCAAACAATAATCTCCCAAGGTTAATTCTAACTTCATAATGCTTTTTTTTTTTTTCCAGTCTCAGCTATCTAAGGCATCCCTTAATCAGTTCACATGTTCATACAGCACTCCAAGCAGAAACTTTTTACCTCTTTAAAATAAGGAAGTAATGAACCCATTTATGTGAAACAAGAAGTATAAAAAAGTTAAGGCAAAGGCTTTCAAGCTTTTAGACCTTGTTTTAGTTCTTTTTTTCTACCATATTCAGGAAGGTACTTCCTCCAGAAAGGTTTTCTCTTCCCATCTACCACAATTATTCACTTCTAATGTATGTCAGACTACTTAATCACCCTCACTGCTAAAATGGTATCATTCCTTTCCTGCTGACAGTCAGTCTTCAGTTCTGGCCACTGGTTCCTTTCAAAAACTTTTTCTGGGACCTTTAACTCCTGGCACTTCACCCATTCATCTGTATGTATGAGATGTTACCACCTCTTGATTATTTCTGCATCCTGCTGGCTTTTCATATTGGTAGAAAGCACAAGTGCTTCCCTGTTTTTTGCTGTTTAACCTACACAGCATCAGAACCCAATCTAACTATCAGCTGTTTCTAAATCCAAATTTCTGGCTTGTTGCAGGAAAGCCTTTAAAGTAAGAGGAGAGCCTGATAGCAGTCAGCAGTGACCCAGAGGTGTCTGCTCAAGAACTCAGTTTTAATCCCAGAGGTTGATTAGGCCTAAATACTGTATTTTACTAAAAAGGAAAAAAAAAAAGTGATGTCTGACAACATGTGGTAATGTATGAAATATATTAATAATCCATGTACTTTGTCAATCCTAGCCATGGCACAGAAAAAAGAGTTTTTCTTGCTTTTTCATTTCAATAGATCTGTGCAACATTTTGAGTTGTAATTGACATAAACTTTTAAGGATCAGTAAACTGAAGGTTAAATGTTTATAAATGCTCATAAAATATATGTTTACAGAGCTTCTGCAGTGATGAATCTTGTTTGAACAGTTTAAGATTCACACAGCCTGAGGGTCTTCAATAATGTTAATAGCTTTATTGTGCTGCTGCTCTGAAACAAGCTCACTCAGATGGTATTTTCCTAGAACTGCTTTAAAAAGTCACTTGTCTCTCACTTTCTTCTGCCCCTCAAATCTACACAGACCGAAACTCACCAGCAGTCAAAAAAGTGCCCCTTGTCTTACAGATGAGAGGAGGTTCAAGCAATAGGGCTGTCCTAGGCGCTGGAAGGGAACATTGGCACAGCTGAGCACACTTCACTTACATGGCAAGAGCAGCAGGGTCACACCATTAACATCAGCTTTCTAAACTTTTTCTTTCCCCTCTTGCTATGTTTATGGTCCTTAAAATTTCTCTATCACCTCATTATTACTCATCACTCTCCTGGACTAAATTTCCCTTCATGTACTTCTTTCTACCAGTGGTTTCTGTTGTTATTCCAGAATTTCTTCTAAGGAAACAAAAGCTTTATTCTTCTATTAAAACTGCTATAAAAATATATAAATATATAGCTACTCGTGTCCCACATCAAACATCACTGCTTGGTCAACATTCTGAGAAAGTAAGCTGGTCTCATGCACATGCTGATAGATTAAATTAAACACATCCAATGAGGTTTTTTATCTGTATAATACTCACCTATTTTCTACCTGGCCTCTTTTTCACTTTAAATTGTGTCCCAATCATAAGAAAAGAAAAAGCATTCAGAAGGGTTCTCTGTCAGCTGCATCATCAGCCACAGCAGTGACATCAGCCACAGGCAAGGGAAAAATCCATAGTTCTGATATATACCCACTTTATTAATGAGCTTCATCTGAAGACACATGCATTATGGATCAACCCTAATTTATAAGTTATTTGACATTAAAAAGTAAGAGCTTTTGCCTTTATGAAATTAGAAGCTTGCTTAAAAATCTTAACAATAACTTTATTGCATCTAGTGCTTTTAGCTAATTTGGGTGGTCAGCAATATTATTATACTTCATAAATTAAGTAAATACCTACCTGCATGTTTTATTTGCTCTATTCTGTAAAATTTTTACTCTTTTGTCAAAGCAGCTCAAGAAGAATTGGTTTAAATTAGAGTTATTCTTCTCTTCAGCAGACAAGCAGAACAATGCCACTGCAAGTCAGAGACTGTTTCCAGACATTCCTGCTATACTGTGTTCTTCCAGAGGGTAATGGGACATCCTGTGACGTCCAAAGACTGGTATAAATACAGCTGAGTAATTATTTTGTAGATCTTCTACTGGTTCTCTCACACTGCCTGCCTGTCTGATCTTCCTTCTCAGGATTTTGGCCTGCAAATGGGAAACTGTGTCTGTATTATGACTAATGATGCATTGCTTACAGTTACCGACTTCTTGCCCCCAGGTTATACAATTTTTATGCTTCTATGGTTATGGATGCAAAAAGGGCTAAAGCAGAAAAATTCTTCAGCTTTCTCTCACAAGTGTGTGGGAAACTCTTCTTTCACATGCAGCCTAAGGAAAACAGATAGGACGTTAAGTAAACGACTTTTCTGTCCTTGCACCTGTTGTTTTTCACTGTATTGTTTTAGGAACACTAAGACAAGTTTTGGATACGGGTGTCTTGCTGTTCAACCTATCACCTTTGAGAGGTGGTGGGTCAAGAGGCCAATCGTGAATTTTCTCTAGAAAACCATATTATAAAAGGTAGACTTTACATTAAAGCGGGGCTTCGGCCGTAGGTTCCTGACCTGAGTCTGCAGTCTCTCTTTTGCCTCTTCCTGAGGTCTACAGTGACATATGGTCTCCTGCCTAGTGAGGTGGTGAGGACGGTATGATTTCCTTGTGACAGAAGGTTGGCTGAACACAGGTGTTTTCCCAGTTTACAAGGTTTCTGCCAATTATTTTCTTAATGTTGGTAGGTACACATAGGATATAAACCTTCTTGTTCTATATCAATTACCATAGAAGCAAGCAAAAGAAGAACACCGTCATTAAAACAGTAGTGTTTTCTTAAAAAAAGAACAACAACCCACAGGATGGAATAAAAGCAGAATGAGCACCATCTTCAAACTTTTCATTATCAATTTTAGTCAATTGTTGCTGTTGTTATAGCAGATTAGATTCCTCTGCTTAGTGACCTCATTCAGATGTGCACTACATAAGAATAGAAGGATGCTGGCATTAACTCAGTTACTTTTTTTGTGACTTTCTGCTGACTTTCATTACGGCAGCAGCTGGACTGAAAATAAAATCACTAAAACTGAAATTTATGTGGTATTCTAGTGTTACAGTTTAGGATTTTTTCGTTTCTTTCTCTTAGGGAATTTTCTCCCATTTGGTTGCTAAAAGACAGTAATGACCAGGTACTTAAGAGAGATGAAAGAAGTTGCCACGGGAAGGATGCGGCTGGCTACTTTCTTAGCTCGTGGGGTTTCCTGTGGAGGGGCAGAGATACTGCAAGAATTGGGCTGGGGAAAAGGGGGCTGGGCGCAGCTCCTTGCTCTCATGCATTCCCGGCATTTGTAGGGGAAAGAAGCTGCGGTCGCTGTGGAAATAACTGGCCACCCCTGTGGGTTTCTGCCTCCTACTGCCTTTGTTCTACCATGAGTAGTTCTGCTCGTGGGAGCGGCCACTGCACTGGGAGCTTGTTAACAGCCTGCCTCACCAAACAGAGGACCCTTCGCCATTTGCTGGGGTGCCTCAGGGGAAACCTCGGGAACCTCAAGCCCTTTCCTCCTCCCAGGGAGACTTTCCCTGCCCTATTCGTGAGCCAGGCACCCCCTGCCCAGTCCCTGCTGCTTCTCTGCCATGGCTCCCAGGTTTCTTCCCTACGCTGTAGCCCTTAACCCCCTGCCTGCCGGGACCCCCTGTGGTTCCAGAGGCAGCTGCGCAGTTTTCCATATATCTCATCTACCACCTCAGGATTTTGCTGGTCCCTGCTGTTCCAGCTTGCTGCTTCCGAGGTTCCTGCTACAGCTCATTTTGTTACCCAGAGGGACACTGAGACCGACTCCCCATGGCATTTGTAAAGCAAAGCCCCTTCTCCATCCCCTCCTATCTTGGCCAAGCCGCCATTACCGCGTGGTCTCTGTGCTCGCGCCACAGCGCCCCCTGCAGGCGCGGGGGAATCACCGCACCCGCCCTGCCCCGCCCGGAGCCAACAGCGCCCCTGCCGGCTGTGCCCGTAACTGCACCGAAGGGAAGGTGCCTGACAGCCGAGAGAGGCTGCTGCTGGGTTTGGTTCTGTTTGTGGTTGCTGCTGTTGTTGTTGTTTGTTTGCCTTGTTATACACATACATACTGGTAAAGAACTGCTATTCCTTTTCCCATCTCCTTGCCTGAAAGCCCCTTAATTTCAAAAGCATAATAATTCAAAGGGAGGGGGCTCACATTGTCTGTTCCAAGGGAGGTTCCCACCTTTCTTGGCGGACACCAGTCTTTCAAACCAAGACATCTAGTTAAAAAAAAGTCAAGCAATCATTAATAAATACACCTTATACAAACTATTTCTATGCAAAATAATTATAAATGCATATGCTAGTGCTATGTATTATTCAGATAAAGAGAGTGTAGAGATGACAAAATCTTATCTACTTTTAGAGAACCACTGGTGTCCAAACCACAAAGTTATCTTCTCCATATACCTGGTTTCAACAACAAATTGAAAAAAATCCAGACAATTATATTTTTTCAGTATAAGTGATTGCCTGCAAGCCAGCTTCCAGACATATTAGACTTTTTAGCTCTAAAAAGAAAGCTCAAAGACATATGGCCATACGTTTTTATTATATTTTTTTATTAACTGAAACCTTTTCCAAAGTATGAAAGTAAACAATATGCAAGTGTATCCAGAGTCACTTGCCTCATCACAGATACCTAGAAATCTGCTCAAGACAGAAGCCATGTTAAAACTATAATCTGGTCTAGTCAATCACAAGAATTTAGGAACAAAATTTTCCTGGACTACATGGTAACGTTCATATTGTTCCTGTAAAGCAAGTTACTTTCTCGATCAGAATTCCACATCATCTTTCCAATGTTCACCACATGCTCCAGGCAAGAAGCTACTAAATATGAAGGGGGGAGAATATGGTCTGGATTACTACTCATCTGCCTTTATATTTCAACCGATATACCAGTGAGGGTGTTCAAATACTAGGAGTAGTTGCAGAGAGTAAGAAATATGGTTTATCTCATTGGCAACAGAAAAAACTTAATTTTGTTCAGGTATCTTTCTTTCCATTTAGTCACATATATTTGTCCTTATGTACAGCTCACTTCATCCTGGTTTGCTAAGGCAATAAACTTTAAATGATGCCACTGTCTGTCAGTTCATCCTAACAACTTAGCCAATGAGTCTTGCACAGGCCCATGAAGAAGTTTAAGGGTCCAAAGAATTTTCTGTATGAGGAAAAGCTGAAAGAGCTGGGACTGTTCAGCCTGCAGAAGGCTCAGGGAGGTCTCAAAAATGGTGTATAAATAAATGATGCTGGAAAGAAAGAAGAGGGAGCCATGTTCCTCTCAGGAGTGCACAATGACAGCACAAGAGGGGATGAGTACAAATTAAAACCCAGAAATACCATATTAACACAAGAAAAGAAGCAAATAATCCATGTGGAGTACCTTACCACAATAGCTATTCTTCCAGGTTGGTGCATTGCTACCTAACACTGCATCAGGCTTCAAATAGTCTCTCTTCCACACACAGATTTAGGACTTAGCTTGCACTTGCCAATGTTTCAGCAGAAGGAAGAGCAGAGAGCTTGGAGAGCAAGTGGACATCCCTGGAGAGGAAAGGGTGAATGCCATGCAGCTGGAGATTCAGGAAAGATATTCAAGAGCATCTGTTTTTATTTTGTTACTGTTTTTTTTCTTTTTCTTGCTATTTTCATACTCTTACAATGTCATAAACCTTTGCTTTGATTCTTGCTTTTCTGC
Source organism: Lanius collurio (assembly GCA_020086605.1). NCBI lineage: Eukaryota > Metazoa > Chordata > Aves > Passeriformes > Laniidae > Lanius > Lanius collurio. Next base: position 891,960 of record JACBWW010000060.1, on the reverse strand, counting down.
AACATGGGAACGGGCTGTTCAGACACTGCTCTTGAACATATAAGACCTGGAGTATTTTCTTGTCAGTGCAGCGTGGAAGTGGATGAGAACAAGGATTTGAATGCTCCAGAACAGCTGCTGAGTCATGAAGGTAAGTCTGAGAAGCATGATAGTTAAAGGAGGTGGATTAGTTGCCTAAGTAATTGTTTTAATAGCAGCTGTCAATCTCTGAAAGGAAAAGAAGCTACTGAGAATAATATTCATGCAGTAATAAGGAAGCAAAAGTCCTAGGGACATGATCTGGACAGCACAACTAGTTCACCAAGAAGTTTTTTTGAGAAGGTACTTTTTGAGAAAAGGTGCTTGCGCTTGACTATCTGCTGCCATCCAGGGAAGTTGCCCATTTCACCACTTCCCTATTAGCAAAACACTTTGTGAGTGTGACTCCACTTTATCAGGACTTCAGAAATTGACTGATTGCTTAATAATTTGAGGCAAGAAGACCTACTACAAAAATCATGCTCTCTTAAAATATTTTTTTGGAGTGACACATCACATAAGGATGGTGACTATTTGGAAGGATTTCTTTCATGTACAGAACATATTTCCAGGCAGTCTTGGCTGACTGCCCATGCCCATTCTGACACTGGAACTAATAACTTTTCCTGCTTTACACAGTTCTGGGTCTTAATTCTTTGATAGCATCCTTGTGAGTCAACATTGGTTTTTTAGCAGGAATGTCTTTTATTGTCTATTATATGGAGACTGTGCTTAAAGGAAGGAATAGAACTTTTACTTCAGTATACTCATGGCCGTTCTGTGTATGTTAATCACATGTTAACATAATTGTCACAGTATGTTATCAATGAATGGTTTAGGTTGCCTAAAGACTCGCCATCAAACATATTAGCAAAAGCAGATTTGATGTAAATATGCAGAAAACAACAGAGTTGGATGGCAAGGCTCACTCTTTTGCTTACTACATGGATGCAACATACAGAGGAAAATCAATTTGGAAGCACCAAAAAAACATTGCCTGAGATATCTGTGTTTGCTTCTGATCTACCAGTTGTTTACTCTAAAACAATCAAAGAGCACTGAGACTCAAGTAACAATGTCTCCTTTGTAGAGTGGACCCTTCTTGTTCCTTTTTTGTTATTTTATGTTTCTCATTGCACTTCCCTTGGAATACCTTTTAATTTCCAGGAAAGAAGTATTCTTTTTCTTTGGGACCACAGCCTCTCTAAGAGAACAAACTGAAACACAGAAGTTCCATCTGAGTGTGAGGAAAAGCTTTAAGGTTGACAGAACACTGGAATAGGATGCACAGAGAGATTGCAGAGGATGCATCTCTTGAAATATTCCAAAGTCACATGGACACTGTGCAACCTGCTCTGAGTGAACTTGTTCTGGCAATGGGGTTAGGCTAAAGGATCTCCAGAGGTCTCTTCCAAACAGCTGTTCAGTGCTACTCTCCTGACTAGCTACATGTGCAGTTGGCTAGCTCTATTACCACCTGAATGCCATAAAGAGACAACTAAACCAGAAGTGGAAATTAACCTACTTTTGGCAGTACTTCTTTTGGGAGTACTCCTTTGAAAAGTAGTCTTTCATCTTGATAATCAGGTTTCCAAAGGCAGCATTTGAATCTCATCTTTAAAGTTTTGCAGTAAGAAAATGGTAAAAACATCTCATTGATTTGTGCATTTATTTGGGGTCATAAGGAACAAGCAGGAAATAAGGCATAAACTGAATACAGAAAGGAGAGGTTCATGAGGTCACTTTCAAAAGCAGCAGGAGAAAGTATGGCTGAACAGCGCCAGTGTGAGAGGTCTTCATTATAGTGCAGTAATTTTTCCTTAACACATTACTGATTATCAATTATATGCTTATATTTTTGCTGTAGCAAGTAATCAAAAGACAGCAGTAGTCAATAAAAATGGATAGCAATTAAAAATAATCTAATTAATATTACAGAGCTATAAGCAAAACTCAGCAAAATTTGTCCTCTTATATGACCGTGCAATGAAAAAGAACACAGTCATAGAATTTTCAAAGACATGTAAGCTCCAACAGTGTATGAAGACTAAAACAGCAGTTATAGCATAAAAATAGCCAATTCATTATAGAAAAAGTCAGGGATATTTTCTAGTATCTATAACACGAATAGAATTGTATATTTTCTTTTGCAACATGTTTCGTAAATGCTTAGAAATCTGTTATTGTTTGAATCTATTATTGATATTGATGAATTTAATAGGCTTTAAATATACTGTTTGGTACTTGTAGTATTATTTATGATTTCTACATTTCTTCATACAATCACTGAACACAATTTTTTCCATTTTATTTAAAAATCTAAAGTGCACACAGAGTTTAAATCTAGACCTCGCTGAGTCAGTTTTGCTCTCCTATGAACTACTTCAAACATTTTATAAAAATTCTATTAATGTGACATTTGGGCCAGGACCCTGATATCCAGGGGACCAAGGGTCTCTGCCCAGACTGAGGGCAGTGTTTTTAATTTTCAAGCACACAGAAGTGAAACTGAGCACACATCCTTGTCACACACAAAGGACACTGACGTGGCTGGTCACTTCTGCTAGCACTGCACGGTACCCCATGGAGGGCTCCTAGCCCAGCCTGCTCTTCCTCCTGGGCTGGCAGGCAGAAGGTCTCTGGTGCCACACTCTGGGGAGATTCTTCAGGTTCATAAGCATACACATGTTCATGGAGCCCCCTCTGCCTACCTGGCATCCCTGCCCCAATCTCGGACCCACTTGTCAGACCCATGGGTCCCCAACTTGCTGGCTGGTTCAGATGGAGGTTTGCTGGTGATGGCCATGTGCACCCCATCTACACTAGGTTTGGGGAGAACACAGTTCATCCCAGCAGTTGGCACCACACAGATGGACTGTGACCTGTTGTTCTGCTGCAGCAACCAGTGCTGATCCCCTCACTTGTCTCACTCGTGCTAGGTGGGCCTGCCCAGCAGCCGGTTTTGGGAATACACAGCATTCCCTTCCCCCAAGAGGAGGTTAGAGAACCCCACCAGCCCCTTTTCTGTCTGTTCCACTTCTCTTCCTCCCCTGCACATTGCCCATTTGCAAAGACCCACCAGCTCCCCTCCAACATCCTGGACCCTCAGGATTGCAGCCTTATCAGTTGCAAAGTACCATTTGGCCACAGTTTCTTGATAGCTGTTCAGTGTGACTAATGAGGCTGGCTTCTTCTCCTTGTCTCCATTATGATCAGCCTGTCAGGTTTGGGTGTCCACATACTTTGCTTCCCCCTTTTCCTTAGTACCCCATTTGACAAAGTTCTTGATCAGAAAATCATACTGGAATAAAAAATCATACACTATATATAACCTTATTATTTTCTGCAACTCATCAGTTTTGGTTCTCATCTCTGCCTTCCTTGTTATTGGTCAGACAAGTTTGTGTCTCTCTGTTCCTGTTTATGGCTTCCTCCTTTTCTTAATATCCCCTTTTGTGTTGAGAAAGTCCCTGATTAAACACCTTAAAGGAGCAGACCCTTCTTCCACAGATTCTTACAATTAGCACAAGATGGATAAAATTACCATAATGGTGTCACAAAGGAATATGGAACAGAATATAGCAGAAAATGTGAAGGAAAATTTTTATTTTTCAGTTATACAAATAAAAAACAATCCCCATAGCTGTACTTGAAATAATACTAACAGTGTCAAACATGACAATTCTGAGAGAATATGTATTAATACTTTAAACCACAGAAACTGTATGATATACACTCAGTAGCAATAATACTGTGCACTAACAAAGCTCTCTGTAAACGCTCTTCCTTTATCTACATTTATAACAATTGTGCTTTTCCCTACACAAAGTAACAGTGCTCTCAAAAATAAATAATGTGCAATTTCAGAGTTCTATCCTGAAATATGCTAATCTAGATCCCCATCTAAATCCTGGACATGTCTCTCCCAGGAAAGCCACCTCAAAGTGTGCTTAGGACTTTGATAGATCAACCACTAAACTAGGTACTGAACCTGCACCTGTTTTTCTTCAAATTGTGGCCAATTAGAGAAGAAGTACTGATCTCAAGCACATGTTGCTTATATTGTTTAACAGAAGAAGGATACAGTATTATGCATCAGACTCAGATTTGAAAGGTTCAGTAGATCTTGTATCTGCAAGAGTGGCTCAGAGCTGTGGGAGAGAACTGTCCCAAAGCTGAAAAGTTAACAATCAAACATTTATCTATTATTTTTACAAAACATGAAAGACTGTCACAGAAACATTAACATGTATCTTGAATAAGCAATTTACATTTAATTTATCTGAATGAAATCAAGGTGTTTAATGCAAAGCTGCCATAAGCTTTAGAAAAATACACGTTCTGCTGTCTTGTTCTAATTTCCACTTATTTTAAATGTACATTTAGGAATTACAGCTGGCAATTGATATAGCTGATAAGAGGATAAATTTGAGGAACACTCTGAACACAACTGATTGGCATTTCAGTTGTTTCTCACCAGATAACATTACAGTGTTAGGGATCTTTCTTTTTATCCTACTACTTTGTATTAGTTGTTGAGAGTGTTGGATTATAAAAGTGGTAATTATAATACAAAGTGATTATCTGCTCTGTTCTCTGTGGACAGCAGAGGTATGAATGTAGATAAACAACAGAAATCACCCAAGGCAGCTATGGAGGCTTAAGTTGTTGGTTGCTGAGTAGTGAAGGACCACAACATGAAATCTGTTTCACCTCAAAGTCTCTATACAGCAGTTAAGCCTTTGCTACTATGTCCTGAGTCACCTTTAGGGGAAAAATCACACAGTGGAAGTAATCTGTTTTTTCCATTTAGGTCCTGGGGTGCCTTAACAGAAATGCTCCAAGAGCCCCAGGAGGTATAAGGGAAAGGTAAGAAGGGTGTCTGTAATGAGTCCACTGCTACAACTTCCCAGCTGCAGAGTGCAAACAATAGGAAAAGTCCTGGGCATGTCTCCCCTCACGTCGCCTTAGACCAAGCAGAAATCGGTGGTCACAAACCACCTCAAACCAAACAACTTGTAGCACAACAAACCACACACCAGGGAGCCTCTCAGAATCTTTGGGCTCCACATGGACGCGGGTCTTATACAAGAACAACAGCGTAAACTGACCCATAGTGTTTGTCAAAACCTGCACAACTGCTACTTGGCTCAGGGAATGGTTTGAGACCTACTCCTCACTACATCACACCTCAGCTCAGGATAAAGTGAGGCAGGTGAGAAAAGAGATGTACTAGAGTAGAGTCCCATGGTTTTGGAAGGGAGGCACACCTAGGTGCTGGTTTGAGGAGAGAGTGCTATGAGAAGGATGAATGCAGATAATAGCAGAGAGCCCTGAGCCCATGGCTCACAGTGCCCAAGTGTGAAGTACTGAAGATGGAAAGCCTGCAGAAGATGAGGTTAAGGCCCAGTTTTGAGGAGGTATGGGAAAACTTTTGTCTTGGAAGTAGGTGCTACTGTCACATCTTGTGCCAAACCAAGTCAGAGAAATTTAGTGACAGGGTGAAAATATGGACTCCATGGCTTAGGTACTAAAGTTAACTTCACTTGCAGAAAGTCAAATGTGAAGCATGCAGAAGGTTTAATTTGTCTGCTGATGTTTTAAGGCAAATTCTCTCACCTATCTTTCTATTTACATGACATTCTTTTTGTTTATTCATTTATAAAAATATTTTTTAACTGCCAAGGAATTAGAGAGTCCCCATGAATTTGTTGTCAGAGACATAATCAATTGGCATATTCAAACCTTCCATGAAGTGAACAAAATCACCCGCCAGTTAATATTTTAGACTACTTGAGCTTGCTGTTTGTCAATGACTTGACACTAGAGAGAAGAAATGACATTCCCAGAAGAGAAAGCTAAGCAGATCTTCCTCTGAGCTTCTGAGAGACTGGCAATCTGTGACTTCTTTATTTCAATAGCAATTTTGTCAATGAATATGCAATATGCTTTAGAAGATCAGCAGTAGCAAAATCCTAACAGCAAGAACAGAAATATGCTCACTCTCTATTGAAGAAATAACCTTATATTAAAATGAAGGCATATATAGTGAACAAATAGCACCTCTGGTTTATCAACAAAAAATTAAATACATTCCAGTCTCCATGGCTGTTTAGTTCCTCATGATGCCTTGCTTTCAGGGAGTTTTGTGTTAGGACCACTTATCACACATTAGCACGTGGCCAAAGTAAACTGTCCTGGGTAGGAGAACCTGGTGAATAAGGAAAGATGTTACTGTGTCTTACATATAGCAGAACTGACTCTCTACTTCCTGTAATATTTGGTTTCAAGGCAGTGATTTAGCTACCAAATTTGCATAATTGCAGATCTCCAATCATGATGATGAAATATGTGAACTTAAGAGGAGAAAATGGGTAATAAAGAGCATTTTCTGCTAGTAAATGTTTGTGAATGTGGTAATACATATAAAATTGCACAAACTAATTCAAAATTCAGTAGATATACTGAGTATCATATTTGGAGATCATGACCTAATGTAGATCTGAAAATGTAACAAGAAAACACCCATACATTATACATGCATACCTACTCCTTAGCCAAGGGAAGATGTGAAACCATTATGTTACCCATTTATGTGCTCTTTTAGCACTAAAACATATCATAGGATAACAGGTTTAGTTTCTTAATGTACACTGTACTGATACTCCACCCTCTCCTAGGCTCCTGTAATTTCTTGCTCTCTTTTTTTTTGGAAAGAAGGAAGTGAAAGAACTCTTGGTTTTGTGGATAAACAAGAGTGTTGATCAAAAAAATCCCTGTGAGATAATGCAGCTCTGTGCTATTTCAGTCAGTTACACATTAGAACATCAGGATGATACAAAAGAGGTATATTAAATAAAGAGATCATCTAACAGCATTAGAAATTTCAAAGAAGTGTATGATCTGCAGTTTTTTTCCATTAATTGTCTGGGTCTTTTTTCTTCTTTAGTTCCAATGTCACCTGAGTTTCTTTAGACTTTTCTTTTCAACCAGGAAAAAAACTGTGTAAATATATATATACACACACATATATTTGAATGTATGAAATAATTTCTTTACTCCTGCAGATTTTTGTGAGAATTCTATATGCAAAGTCAGTAAAGAGGCTTTGCTTTGAGATACTTAAAAAATATAAATAACCAAGAACATGTTCCCTTAAGCAGCAAAGAAATATAAATCCACATAATTTCTCCAAGATAAGGAAAAATTGTTTATAAGAGTAATCTTTGGCACCAAAAAGAAGGGCACCCTCTTGTATGTCTTCAAATCTGTACAGGAGAGAAAAACTTCTCTTTATGTCAGATCAAAATGATATCTTCATGGTTCATGTAATGGGTACTGACAACAGTAGCTAGAAAAACAATTGGGATGTTAAAGATTGTATGACAGCAGGATACAACACAATAACATTTGATAAAATATTTGATGTTCCCCTCCACCCTCCCATGCTTATGAATTGTTTTTTCTTAAGACAATTCCATAAGATAAAAACATTTAACTACTCATAACATGCTTGAAATCTTGTAAGGACTCCAAAACTTAAAAGCAACAAAACCCAACCAACGGCAATAAGAAAAACAGCAACAAAAGCTGAGGTTATAATACAAGATCAGAAACTGTTCTCTGACTGAAGGCATTTACTGATTTGTTTGATCTTACAGACTTCACTTTCTCTACTCAAATCCATCATGAAATTTTCTGCCAAAGCCTGATTTATTTGCTCAAGTAAATATTCCATCCACTGGGTATTCTTCTGTGGGCTGTCTGATCACAGTCGCAAATTGGCACGTTCTTTTTCTTCTGTAATTCATGATGAATGTGTCACTGCATCCTGTAAACACTACTGAGTATACATTCAAGCTTTGTTCTTAGTGAAAGTGGCACTTACTTGAATCCTTGCAGTCAAGATAGCTTAGTTATATAGCACTTTACAGGTATAACAGCTGGTTATGTACTTCTAATGTAACACCTTTTTCCGAAGGCTTAGTGGGTATTGAAACAAATTCCCACTGTGGTCCCACTGCCATTCCACATCATCTTTATGATGAGGTGTGTATTCTGTATTTATTGTACTTTACATGTGCTTTATTGCTGTATGCATTTCCCTGTTGTTAATTTAAGGGCTCCTCTATTATGTAAAACATACAAAGTTTTAAACTCTAATGGCATCCTATGAGGACTGGCATTAGAAAAGTACCGATACTTCAGATCATCATAATAATGATACTTGACTGGTTTTCCATGTAAATCCTTTGGGAATGGCCAAAATCCATACAGGTGAATTTCATCACAAAATCTGGTGGCAAGTGTATACATGAGGAGACCAGTGCTGGGTCGTTTAATGTGGACCTTGTTTGTCAGCCAATAGCTGCAAAGAAAGAAAAAGTGCATTAAGAAACTCATATAACTTCATGTGAACAAATCCTGTGAACTTATTTTATCTACTATGCATTCATTTCACACTACGAAAAGGTGAAAATCTCCTTTTCTCTAAACTGAGATCATAATGACACTTCTGATGCACTTTTATTCCTCCAAGAGGAGGTTAAGGGAGACCTTATTTAATACAGCGCTGAAAAAAACCTGGCCAACTAAGGGACTTAGTTCAGGCCTTGATCCTAACAGAACATCATATCTGCAGAAGCTAGAAAACTGCAGTTAACCTCCTCAGCCAGATCAGAGAACAATCTCTTGCTATAAAATCTGACCTGTTGCAGTATCCAATTCATGTGATTAAGTGAGCCCTACACTGAATATTTAATTGGCCTGGTGGTTATTTTGCAGATTGCTTATCTAAATAGAAAGCAAATGGAAATGATAAACATAAGTTGACTGTAACTTCCAGAAGTCAATAGAAGTAAAGCTTGATTTACTTGCTCGTGATTAAGCACATAAAACTACCTGTTGCTAATGGCAGTCTCCAGATAAGCAACATCTTACACTACTGATTTTTAAAAGACTTTGTTTTGTACTCATTCACTGGTCTGACTTAGGCTACAGCATAGTTTTCCTGAGTCAGTAACATGAAGTCTGGTTATGGCTTTAAAAAAAAAAAAAGCAGAGACTTTTCAAAGAGACAAATGGAAACTTTACTGGATTCCAGCAGGTAGCGCATATTGGTACCCCCAAAGTCTGTGACCGACATTGTTCTAATGTAATCTCTAACTTTTAAAATCAGAACGTTGTTAAAACAGTACCAGCCTATTGCTGGTAAAACACTTCTCCCATGTCTGATTCAACAGAAAGTCCGCTAGTACTTCAGGGAAATAAAAACAGTCACTTAGATTCTTAAACCTGGTTATTCTGCTGATTCAGACAAACAACAGCCATGCACACAGCTGTACGGATCAGACTGTGGGAATGTGTGACTGCAAGTAAGGAAAGTATTAGCATTATAACACAAATATAAAACCACTGCAGTGTGCCACTGTACTCTTAGTTGTAGGCTGTGAATTGCTTCCACCACAGTCTAGGAAGAAGGTCAAGGGAGATGAGCCTCCCCAGACTGGAGTTAACCTGGTTTTAAATGGGATTAGAATAAGGCTGGAACTTAAAACTATACATCTAGAGAGCTACAAAGGCATTAATGATGTAGTAGGAGGAACATCCCACCTTCCAGTATGAAATGGACATAGAACTATGTCTTTAATCAACGATTAAAGTATTTTAAAAGCAGTAGATAGTATACAACAGTTAATTTAACCACCCTACTGAAACTGGCCTCCTCAGTTTCATTCTTTGCAAAACCATAGCTTTGAATCACAGATAGTTATGCATATGAAAATTAATTTGTTATTTTTGGTTGGTTTTTTGGTTTTGTTTATTTTTCTGTTTTGGGGTTTTGTTGCTGTTGGTTTGTTTTTTTGGGTTTTTTTTTTCATTATTTAAGTTCATTCTTTGAAAGCTGAAGGACTCCCTGCAGGCAGGAAACAGTTCTGGGAAGAGTGACTGCTTCTCCAAAGCCAAAGGAAATGACTCAGAATTTTGCTTGGCTGTAAAAACAGTATGGTAAAAAGCATATTTAAGGAGTGAATGCAATTGGGAATGGGTACATCTAAAAATGACACATGCATTTATCATTTTTCAGTGTCTTCGTAAACATGATTTTTCAGACATAAGATGCTAAGCAGTTTGCTTCTCACTCTGATAAACTGAAACTCTGTAAGACAGGATAAACCAAAGGAGGGACTACTTTCTACAAAAGAAATGTTTGTTTACGGAAAAGTTACTGGAGAAAGAAAGTGGAATGCTTTCAGCACTTCACATCACAGATACAGCAAAACAGATCAGAAGTAAAAGCTAATTATTTAATTTTTGTAGAAATTAATAAATATGTCTCTTGAGAAGTCAGTACTTTAATCCCACGCAGTCATCCATCTACATGAGTGTTTCTAGCCAAACAGCAGTCAAAACTGATGAATCTGGCACTACAGGGTACCACTGCTAGTATTCCAGCTGAATTTCACCCTTCCAGGATGCTCATGGCAGAAAATTAATTTAGTAGTAAACAGGTAAATATTTGAAAAGGAAACTACATCTTACTTAAGCATTTCTGTCTAGAAATAAATATGTAATGAAGGAATAAGATGCAATGCAGACCCTCGTAAAATTTTAGAGTATAAAGGCTTATTTTCTCTTCTTTTTGTCATATTCAGGTATTATACAAAACAGAAGTTTAACTATTTCTTATTTCTTAAAATTGAAAAGATACCCAAACTCTCTCTCTCTCTCTCTAATATACATATATATGTATAATGAGAATATTGCTGTAATTACTCTAAAAATCTCATAACTTGGGATCAATTATACTTCAGATAAAAAAAATAAGTAATGCAACAAATGAAACAGTTGGAGGCACTCGGTGCTCAAGGTTGATGCTTCCTAAAGGTCATTTATCTCAGCACATTCCTGTCTCCCAAAATCTGCTTGAATTAATAAAATTGTCAAGAAGTGACAGAAATCACAAGTAGTCTTTGTGACTTTTGTTCTGAAAGACGTGCAAACTTTTCAGCTGCTCAGGTAGCTCTTCTAATCTGAAACTGAGTTAAGGCTGATTAGGATTGATTGATGTTGTAGATGCTTTAACCAATAAGCATCTTTGTATCTGTTTTCAGTTTCCAGAGTTTTACTACAGCTTTAGTTTAAAGCATAAAGATACTCTCCTGATCTACTTTTCTGGGATGCATTCATTTTCTGTTTAACTAAGATTACAACATGAAGGAAGCAACTAACTATGGAACCAAATGAGAATCTCTCTTGTTTCTCATAACTAATCTGTAGATCTTCACACACGACCAATTCCTAATTTTCCAGCTGGATAAGAAATCAGCTTAACTGACAGGACTGGGTGGATCTGACCATGTTAGAAAACAGGCTGTGAAGACTGTAACTGGCCACAGAGTGCACCACTACAAGCACTCACTTGTTTTCTTGATGCCTCATGCTGTAACAACTCCTTTGTGGGGCCTAAAGGCTGAATTTATTGAAGATTACCAAATGTGCCAATGCATTAACACCCTTTAAATCTATAATTTTGGTGACTACAAGTTGAGTAGCTTGAATTCAAAGATATCTCACTTCAAATTACTTTAAAATATATGGCTGATGGTAGTGTAATAAAGACACTGGCAAGATACCATAAATTTCAGCTTATGCTCAAAAGTTAAAAGTAACCTCTAGCGGTAAGTGAAAAACAGCACAAATAGAGAGTATCTTGAACTGTCTGCAATGAAAGGAAGGTCAGGTCAGTACTTAGGTCCATGTACTGCATTTTATAAAACTGCTATCAATAAATACCCTGTTTGCAACAGGTAGCTAGAAAACGCCACAATACAGTGTAAGAGTAAAGGTCACCCTGCTGACAGCAGGGGACTGCAAAAAATGCCTCTTCCATGAAAAAAAGTATATTTGAGCCGGTACTGGTTGCTGTAACAACATCCTTGTGCTCCTACTATCATTCTGTCTATTTTCACCTCAGCTCCGCATCCCAAATCCAAGCATCTTTGCCTCCAAAACTTCTTACCTGCTTCAGACCTTTAAAATAGTGAGACACGGCCACACATCTGAGACCTCTTTCCCACAGTCCAATATGGATCTCTCTTCTAGAATAATTTCTTTTTACATGCACACTTCAAATAGATTTCACATGATTTTAAAATCTGAACAGTGATTTCTTGCATGCTTCACTGTATTTTACATTAAAAAATGAAAATAATTAAAGACACTTTTGATATTTCTGTTAGTACTAGAAAGAAATACTGTGAATAATGGATTTGTGTCAGCATTATTCTAGTACTTTATGATGCTTTTGACATACATGTTTTTTCCTTCCTTTTTATTATTACTTTAATGAAACCTAGTTCCTATACGCAGTTTCACACCAAAAATAAAATAAATGCTTTAAAATTCTGTATGTAAAAATGTAATTTTTGTCAAATATCCTTCTCTGTCTCTACTAAGATAATATGAAAAGCTATAAAAATTATATAAAAATTTTAAATTGAGGCACTAGTACAAAACCTAACATCTCAGTAATAATAACTTTTACAAGAATCATGAGACTATTCCTATTGGGAGGGATATCAGGAGACCTCTCACCAACCTTTGACAGATCTCAGTCCAAACTCTGTCTCCAAGTAGTGTTCCTCAGCCATTGCTGGCTGGGCCTGTGCTCCAGCCCAACTACCTTTGTAGCTTTGTAGCTCTCTGCTCAACTTGCTTCAGTTAGCCAGTATCTTTCCTGCTTTAAGGGGCCCATAGGTGCTTGAGTGCTTCTACACTTAAAAAAAGCAATGAAGAAAGTAAAAGTCTGCCCTGATGAAAATGAGATACATAAATTATTTACATCCATAAGCATTGTTAAAAGATTACTTTGACACTTATATTTGTCTTTGAGTTTACAGAACCTCAATATTTTGGCCTTTAAAAATACTGAACTTGTTACTGCCAGATCAAAATATCACCTGTGGTTAAATACACAGTCAAATCCACCAGACTTTCACCTATATCTAGCAAGATTTCATCACATCTATGAAAACTGAATGTTCTACTATTAGCATGACTGCCAGAGGAATGTCAATTGAATAGCATGTTGCTACCTGATAATGACTTCCTGCAGCCATTGACAAAAATTAAATGAAAATAAACACATAAAACCATAAATATCTGTTTTAAAAGTAGCTAACATTAAAATGATTTTCTGGAGAGACTCTATTACAATGACTAATCCATGCAACAATTTATGCCAATCATCATTACATTATATGAATACTGGGGAATTCAAATTACAAGTATTTATCCTGCGACTGTGGAATAGATACTTCTGACTAAATTAAAACATGAGATGTACTTTCCCATGGCTGTGCTCAGAATGAAGTGTTGTCTCAGACACAGAAAATCAGATGTGATGGGTTACATTCAAATACCAGATAATTTATTAGCATATTTATTTGCCTTATCTACAAATTCCACAACTTATCATAGCATAAGTATATTCAGAATCTGGTTATGTATATTTCAATGGATTTTGAGTTCCTTGTTCTGGACAGGGCTGTATCTGAGGAAACATTGATGTTTCAACTCTGAATAGCTCAAAAGATTATATACTGAGCTCTGTTTCTTGAGATGTCCAAGTAAAACTACTCAACACACCTGGCTTTCACTGAAAATCTGTTCCTTTTAAAGACAGAGAAAATATTCTTAAAAAGAGCTTTCTGAGAAATCATATATGGAATTTGAGAAGTTAAAATATTAACAAGAAGGTACTGGAAAAAAGATTCTGAAAGATGACAAAACACCTCACTGTTACTCGAGTGACTGTGTGAGAAGCTAGAGGATGTATATTGTCTTAATCACACTTCCTCAAACAATACCTTACAACAGGACAAGGCAAAGAGTAAAGAAACATGCTATCAAAAGAATAAAGTAAGTTCAGTATGAGGAGAGAATAAATAGAGTAGCTTGAAAAAGAGACAACTAAGTGGGGAGATTGCAAAACGCTCCAAAATTAGGAAGTGTGTGAAGGTGGCAAATAGGAATTTAATTACTACTTTAACATAAGCATTGTAACATAAAAAGCTTTGGACTCATCTGTCCTGGGGTGATGTTATGCAGCCGCTTTATTCCTTAACCAAGTGCTGAGTGACCAAGGACGCTGTTTCTTTGAGATGGACCTGAGGACGGAGCCACAGGGCCCGAGTGCGGGCCGTTCAATGGCTGAGCCCAAGGGCGTGGGGGCCTCTGGGGGCTCGGAGGGGCTGGGGAGGGAGTGTGCTGGGAGCGCTGTGCTGGGAGCGCTGGGCTGGGAGCGCTGGGCTGGGAGCGCTGGGCTGGGAGCGCTGTGCTGGGAGCGCTGTGCTGGGAGCGCTGTGCTGGGAGCGCTGGGCTGGGAGCGCTGTGCTGGGAGCGCTGGGCTGGGAGCGCTGTGCTGGGAGCGCTGGGCTGGGAGCGCTGTGCTGGGAGCGCTGTGCTGGGAGCAGTGTGCTGGGAGCGCTGGGCTGGGAGCGCTGGGCTGGGAGCGCTGTGCTGGNCGCTGTGCTGGGAGCGCTGGGCTGGGAGCACTGGGCTGGGAGCGCTGGGCTGGGAGCACTCTGCTGGGAGCACTGCGCTGCTTCTCTGGGTTTCCTTGTGTTCCAGCTAGCTGGGAAAAGGTTCTGTTGGGTTTTCTTTTGTTCTTTTTTCCCTTTCCTTCCCCTTGCCTCACTGCCTCCCTTCTCTCCTTGCTGGTCTGAGGAGCCTGTGGGGGAAGCCCCGGCGGCCTGCGGGGTGGCCCAGCTGGTCTGAGCCTGGTGTCTGTTCCCTTTCTGGGAATTTGTTGTATTTTGAGTTTTTTTGGTTTTTTTTTTATCCTGTTCTACCCTGTTTTGTTTGTGTGTTAATAAACAGTTTGGTTTCTTGCCACTTTCACTTCTTGTGACTCATTGACTGAGGAAAAGAGGAGGCCCTTGTCCCTTTGGAGGAGACACTCACTCTGGAGTGTTTCCTCCTGAAGTTTTGTCTCAAAAACCGAGTCATCAATAAGGTCATTTATTAGTAGGTCTGTAATAAAAAGATGAAAGTCCTTTCTACACACTGCAACACTGAACTGAGAATTCATGGCAATAGGATGTTTTGGATTCCATTGGCCAACTGACTAAAAAACCCACAAATTGTCAATGTTCACAAACCCAGTCGTGCTGATGAAGCTTCTCAAAGGTTTGCTAAGCTGCTGGCCATGGGAGCATATATCACAGGGTAATCTTTCTTCTGTTTCTAAGTTTTCTTCTAAGTTTCTGTGTTGGCACCTTGCACTGGTAAGACTACAGGCTAGAAAGGGATCTCTTAAATAGCCACTTTTATGTTGGTGAATGCAACATCTATTTTCTAAAGAAGGTGTTAAGGCACCTAACCTATATTCCTCAAACTTAAAGAACAAGTCCTTTTCTAGTGCTTTCTTGTCTTCAGTGGGATTAATCACACCAATGACATGAACAACCCTACAACTGAGCCTCTCAATTTATGTAAATGTTTCAATTAAAAATGCACAATTTGGCTTTTTCTTACTGAAATTTGCTTTGCACAGAATGCTGCACAAGGAATTTAAAGTGTAAAAGAATTAAATTGTGAACAACAACAACACAGAAAATGTGTAGCCAGCACAAAAACAGTTGAGTGTTTGCACAATATCTACTTGACAGCTTTCAGTTTACAGTATTTTCAAAGAGCATACATAAAAAACCTATTTCATTAAAATGTATAATGCACTTTATGAAGAACTGAAACTCCATCACAGCTCTACTCAAAAAGTCAGGATTCTGTCCCGATCTGATCTCCCTCTTTAGTAGTTGGAAATACTCTCTGTGATACACTGCACTACAGGACAACAAGGGTTGTAAGTAAAGGCTACTTACTTACGTCCCTAGGTAACTTGCTAAGAATATCCATCAATATACCTTTAAAATTATTTAAGCCTTTGTGAATCCATTTACATGAAAAAGAGACTTGAACCTTTGCCAGTAAATATGCTTAGTCTTCTGCTGCACAGACTGAAACATCTACCCTTGCTACACAGTCATGAAAGTCATCAACTGACACTCTAGCACAGTACATGCCTCTGCTAAAAAGTGTTGCTTGCTCAACTCATTCACAAAACCATTTTCAAGAATGGAACATAGCCTAATTTTAGAAGAAATAATCTATAAATAATTTGAGATCACAGTTACACTAGATGTACACAGACACATAGCAAAGGTGCAGTAAAACAGACCTACAGTATATTTTACAGGCTTAGAAACTCAAGAGAGAAACTTCTGGAGAAAAGGTTTTCCTTTCTGACAGATCAGTTCCTTACTGAAATATGATGGAAAGAGATAGATCTTCCAGTGAGATGTTTCATGTCTATCTTATTTCTGTGATATACTTAGACAATAACATATACCTCATGTAAAGATAATGGGGCAAAATATAGAATTCTATGAATTACAGAATCACAGAATTGATTAAACTGCAAGGGATCTCTAAGGATCACTTAGTCTGCTCCCCCTGTCCTGGGCATGGACATATTTCACTAGATGAGGTTGCTGAAAGCCCCATCCAACCTCGCCTTGAGCAATTCCCATGATGGAACATCCATAACCTCCCTGAACAACTTGTTCCAGTGTCGCAACATCCTCATGATAAAATATTTCTGCCTTCTGTCTAATCTAAACCTACCTTATTTCAGTTCAAAACCACTGTCCTTTGTCCTATTACTACAAACCTTGGTAAAAAGTCTCTTCCTCTCCAGCTTTCTTGTAGGCTCCCTTAAGGTACTGGAAGGCCACAACAAGGTCTCCCTAGAGTGTTCTCTTCTCAGGCTCAGCAAGACCAGCTCTCTCTACCCTTTTTCAGAGGAGGGGTGCTCCAGCCCTCTACTCATTTCTGTGTCCCTGCTCTATATCCACTCCAGGTCCCCGTCTTTTTTCCTGCTGAAGGCTCCAGAGCCAGATGCAAGACTCCAGGTGGGATCTAAGCAGAGCAAAATTGGGCAGAACGAACTCCCTCAACTTGCTGGCCATGCTCCTTTTGATGTGGCCCAGGATACAACTGGCTTTCTGGGCTGTGAGCATATATTTCCAGCTCATGTACATATATAGACATGTCAATGTTTCTTTCAGGTCAAGAAATTCTCATCTGCTCAAAAAACCTTTCTAAAATTTATCTAAAATCCATTTGCAGCCATAAACTGGAATCCACTAGTGATGAACAAGATTGCGACAATTTTTCTTTTTCTTCCCATACAGACATTATAAATTAATGAATTACCTTCATAATTATAAAATGAAAGTCAATGTGTCAGTGTGTAAGTGATCTACTTTTGATTAATATGGACTGAACCTGCATCAAGTAAATTATTTTTTGTTATACATTTGTTAAAAACTGCTAGCACTACTGGGCTTTCCCCCCCCACCTTCAATTCCAACAGTTAAGATCACTGTTTATTATTTTGTATTTTATCTTGTTCCATGAAACCATTTAAAGATATGTAAACATTAAAGACTAAGATAAAACCTTAAAAATGTTGGATAACACTTGAACGGTGTAACTGGTAGATGTACAAAGGTGATCAAGAAGCATACATATGATTGAGAATTTGAAATGTCAGATAGGAGATGCATTTAGATGGTACATACACAGTCAAATCTAAGCTAAATACAATGTCTGTAGCAACATACAGTAGCAATGATAAAACAAAAAAGAGAAAGCATCTGATTAATTAGGAAGAAATAGAACCATCAAGTTGAATGCCAAATCTAAACAACTATTTGCCATAATTTTACAATCCTCCTTTCTCCTGTGTTTCATTCTTTCTGCATGAAACCTCAAAAGATAAACAACTTTTTTATGTCTATAGCTATAAAGCACAGCTACAGAAGTAAAAACCCTGGTAGGAAAAATTGTGTGGGACTGCACTTCTGGAAAGCACACTGGGCCCAATTCTAAGAAAATATGTATAAAGTAGGTATAAAGAAAGCAATTATATTTCAAATAAATAGGGCTCCAAATGGTTTCAGAGGGAATCAGTGGCCTTTTCTCCTCTTGTATAGGTTGTAAATATTACTTCTTCTCTTCCCTAAAAAGGATACTGGTATTAGTTTGGATTAAACAGAAACAATGAAGCAATTTGATGATCCGTAGTCAGAGAGAATATGGCACAATATTTTACTGGTTTTGAAAACTAAATTTTCTACTCAGTAAAATAAGACTACCTACCACTCTTCTACGCACAGAAACATATGTAAAGGTGGGGGAAATAAGCTTGGAAGAAGGAAAAAAGTGTCAGGAAAAAAAATCCCCAAATGTGTAGTGTACAGAAAAACTCCAGCATTTCCTATCAGCAACATGAGAAGACAGTCACAGGAAAGACTGTTGTAGGACATTTACAGCCTAAGCTTATATTTTGACTCATTTTCATGCTGGGTCTGTTTTAGAAGCAGACAGCTCCACTGACGAAAAAGCTTGGCTGTGGGTGATAACAACTGCTAGAAAGAATTCCTTTGTTCTCCCCCATCTTCTTGGGCTCCTTTTCCACTTAGGGCAGTGGAAAAGAAGCCCTTTTCCACTTAGAGACAGTGCTACTGTTCCCTACTACCGGAACATTTTATGACCTAGGGGTTGGATGCAGATCAGCTGTGGTGGCTGGTTGGCTTCCTTGGCAGGGATTTTGTCTGTGATATCGGGAAGGTTGATATCAGCAGCCATCCTCAAACTGAACAACAGCGACACAAGCCAACTCTGTGACCTCTTCTACTGCTGGAGCTAAATGGAGAAATCTGAACCCAAGAGCATACCCCAAGCTGGCCCACAGGGGCAACTCTAACAGGCAGAGATCAGACAGGATGATAAATGAACAGCCTACTTTCTATCAGCCATATTCCCTTCCCAAAAGAGCCCTTACTAAACTTCTCAGAGTAGCTATTTAAGACTCATAAAGACTATTGAAGCAGTCCCTTGACAGGAAACCTTGATAATGGCTTAGGTCACAAAGGTACTGCAGCCAAGAAATGAATTTGACCCATGTTCTGCACAGTTTGGTTACACAAAACCAATGCCATTGG
This sequence comes from Lanius collurio, assembly GCA_020086605.1. NCBI lineage: Eukaryota > Metazoa > Chordata > Aves > Passeriformes > Laniidae > Lanius > Lanius collurio. The sequence continues at coordinate 872,869 of JACBWW010000060.1, read as the reverse complement.
GTACACATAACCAAATGTTCATGTTAATCTTGAACTTCTGTCCTTTGTCAAACTATGTCCTGGGGTTCTGACTTTTTCTAGGAACTGGTGAGGTCATAACAAAAATGATATCATATTTCATTAAAACTACCACCAAAAAAAAGTGTATCTCCCATGCCAAAGATAGGCAAACAGAGTGAAAGAGGAATTTGATTTGTAAAAAGAGTGCAATGATTGGATAAAACTCTTGAACTGTATTAGTGAAAACTTGTCTGGGAAAGCCATGTCACATTAAAAACATGGAAAAATCTTCTGTTGGAAAAAAGATATAACGAATTCAGTTAAAGAATAGTAGACTAAAAAAGAATTATGCAATCTTACGGCAAAGTTGTAAAAGTAATGTGTATCAGACTGACTGGGGACATTGCTAAGTGCTTTGAAACACACAGGTAACTTTGGATTAAATTAATAAAATATGGATTTTGAAAACTTATAATAATTCTTAATATTTTATTAAACAAAATTATTAATATAGAATATTAGTTATTCATATTTTATGAAGGCATTACTACAACTTATAATTGATTAGCATTTTTCCTATGAAAATTTCAACAGAATATTACTACAGGAGTGTAATTAAAATTAATAACTTGTCCTAATTCTAGCTCTCACCATTAAATCTAGTCTTTCCTACTTTATCAATATCTGTTCTTATGCTAATGGCCAGTAAATGCATTTCTGTAACAGAAAAAAAATACTATCTAATTAATTTTCTCTCTTTTCAAAACAATGTAAATACAGTCATGCTCAGAAGAAAAATCTAATATATGAACAGAGGCTCCAGACCAGCTGTTTCATCTGCCATGCCTTAGAGAGGAGGTCAATGCCAGAGATTCAGGTCTGTATTCTTGAGAGTCTATTTTCTAAAAACTTACATCACCTGTTAAATCTACCCTAAAAAAGAAAAAGCTTGGTAGGAAAAGTGTTGAATTTCCCTTCTGGAAAGCATATTGGGCCCAATCTTAACAGTTATTTAACAGTTATAAATGTAAGCAAAAGAAAACAATTCCAATTTAAGTAGGAAGTAGGTTTTAGAGTTAATTTCATTTAGAGGGGGTCAACTTGGGATTTTTTGGTCCCTGCTATGGAATATTATATTATGTGTCCCTGAAAGAGGGCAAAATTTATAAATATGATACAAGGATAAGGACTCTGCCCTCATATGAAAGCATTTCATTAATGGCACTGATCCTGAAACTAATGTTGAAAAGTGCAGCCTGTAAAATAGAAAATATGTTCAGGATGCTCTTTGCTCATTGGACTATAAACAGTTTTAAACTTCTCTCAGCTTGTCCCCAACTGCCCTTTACAGCTGAAGTCAGTAATGCCTAACATCAGATCTGGATACAGTAAACCAACATGTTTAGTGTTATGCCACTTGTTCGACTAACTTCAGTTTTATAGAAGAAAATCTGGTCTCTTTTGATTTTATCAATACTATCTGAAGTCTCCTATTTAGAGATTATTACAGAAAATATGGATTACGGGTCCTTAAATTTGATCAGTGCAATGAACCAGAGCAGATTAATCAGATAAAAAAGCTAACGATTTTACTATCTGTCTTGGAATGATTTATGGTGATAGTCTGTTCCATGATGCTCTGCTTTATGCCAAAAATGGTTGCTATAATGGTTGCTTTAAGGCCTGGGACTTGGGGGGGCGGGGCAGGAAGCACAGAGTTTTGGGGTTCTTGATGGGTATTTTTGAAGACTCACTGCCCAGACATTCCATGGGGAAGGTTTGGTTTTGCTTGGCTAGCTTGGTTTTGTTGGCCCAGGCAAAGAGCTTTTCCCCTCCCTGGCTTGGAGAAGCCGCAGCAGAAATCTTTCAGCTGCCTCAAGATGAACTCAACAGCTGCAGGTCTGAGCCCAGAGCAGTGGGACTGGTGGGAGCAGGGCTGCCCTGTTCCAGCCCCAAGCCTCAGGGAGCCAAGGGAGAGAAAGCCCACCAAGAAGCTCCAGACCAGCTATTTCACCTGCCATGACTGCCATGAAGAGGAGGTTGATGCCAGAGAGCCACCAGGTTTTTGCCTACTACTGGAACTCCTCCGTGGAAGCTCCACTTCCCTTAAGCTGGCGCCATCTTGCACCGCATGTCAGGAAGGCGTATTTCTCCAACATTTCCCCCATTCTCCAGGCATTTTTGGGTTTTCATTCCTCTGTGTGGGTGTAGCAGGATGTGAGTTCTGTCAGTTTGGTGTTGTTTTTCTTTCTTGCCTTATAGATGTTTTGTTGTTAATAAATGGTTGGGGTTTTTTTCCTCTTTCCTCTTATTAGTATTCATTTATTAGTATTCATTTCATATTAGTATTCATTTTCTGCTGGTGCAGGGGGTTTGTTGAAACCCTTTAGAGGAGACTACTCATTACAGAGTGTCCTCTCTTAAATTTGTCTCAAAACTGAGCCATCATCATAAATCCCATGGTTCTCATTGAATTAAGCAACCAGAAGAGACAGGCTTCATAAAAATAAAAGTATACTACATCAGTAAATGAAGGAGGCAGAAGTTACTCCTTAGGATGAAGATTACACAAAACCTTTGACCAAGTCAAAAGCATTCACTGAAGCATGTGCAAGCATGTGTTGAAGAATGTGTTTGAACAGAAACAATTGCTGCATCACAACTTAATGTGGAACTCAGAGTGACAGATTGCCTTACAAAATCCATTAAATATGAAAAACTCACTTAAACAATACACAGGAATCCACATGCTGTCATGCCAAAGGACCAGTGTCTTTAAAGAATAAATGTTACTGAGTGTTCACATTATTAATTTCTAGCTCCACTGAAAACAACACCAACCAAAATGTCCACTAACTACCAATGAAATGTGACTGGAGTTCTGCCAAACCCATCTAGTCTCACTTACATGCAATATACCAAGTAAAAAACTGTTTTCAGTCACTTCTACAATCCATCAGAAACAAATGCATGACACGTGGAAGGCTGCAGATCTCACTACTGATTTTACAAGCAGTAACTTCCCAAGAGAAATTCCTGTGATTTTCAAGTGAGAAGATTAATGGATGTTTTTACTCTACAAAGATTTTCTGTCTTGAGCTTGCTTTCTGATGTGACAGCCTTCTGCATCATCTTCTCTTTTGACTATATATGAGAGGAGCATAGAGAAAAATGACAAAAGCATTTCCCATTATTGGTTACTATTAAAAAAATAGAAATGTGTCCTCTGCATTGTACAACTTGCTTTATTTTCTTTTTGTGAGTTTCATGCACTTTAAATCTCTACTGCATCAATACAGGCATACAGCAGGTAGGTATCTATTATTTTTTACTTTATTACTGCTGTTATATATAAATGAAAGAAAAAAGGAATCCTGAACCAAATCATATACTCACTTCACTAGACTGAAAGATTAAAACAAAGTAAAATTAAAAAAAGAAAAAAAAAAAAAAAGGTTCTGTAAATGCATTTAAAATTATTTTAAAAGGGAATAGTTTGCACTTTATGGATTAAAGCCTTTCACAAAATCTGAGCTTACTGCTACTTACAATGCTATCTTCGTATATTGTCAGTGGCTTTACTAAGTTACCAACAACCATGTAATTAACAGTCATTTGAACTGAGATCTTCAGTCTGAATTCAAGCTACTCAAGTCATCAATGCTATAGAAATAAAGTGTGTTTACACATTGGCACATTTCCCAGATATTCTGTGCCCGGAACTTGCTTTGCATATTACAAACAAGTTTATAAAATTTGAAAACAAAACCAGAAAGACAGATTTCCCCTTCTTCACCCCTTCTTCAGAGAATGATCATCATACCAAAATAGCAATGATAGCTTAGAAATCTCCTGAGTTAACACAAGGAGATCTGAGGCATAGTTTTGTGTTCTTCACCAGACTTTATGTATTATCCTTGCTGGTGAGAAGCCTACTGTTCTCTTAACAGATTCATTTGGAAAAGATGTTTGCTACTGACAATATCAGAGAGCTGACATCAACAAGTGCATGAACCAAATCTTCCTCCACCCATAGCCTCTCAAACCTGTTCTCTCTCTCCTAAATTCATCCAGTTCATTTTCTAATAGACTCCAGAGCCATCCAGCATCATCCCTCTGGATGATGTAAAACAGCTCTGGGAGAATCCCATAAACTACAGCAAACCCACTCCTCTTTGGAAACCCATGTCAAATCCCTTGCAGGCAGCAGAAATCCCAATGTCCACCAGTGATGTAGGGGTCAAGCCTGCATTTTGTTTCCAGTGCCAGCATGCAGCAATCCCCCTGCAGCAGGCTGAGCTGCCCCATGTGCTTGGCACTCATTTCTCCATAGCACAGCTCACAGCTGTGCTCCCAGGGTTTCACACACCCAACACAGCTTCCAGTGGATGCTATTCAGAGAGAAGAACACACTGCAGCATAGCGGGGCTTCTCTCCTTGACCTTGTCTTTATCAGACCTCAGGATTTCTCTTTAGTGATTTTTAAATGACTGCTAGCTCTGCAAAGGAAGATGAAACTAACACAGATTATTTTCTGAAAGCTTCTTGTCATAGGGAGCTATGTTCTGTAAACCACCTTAGTCCTACTGCATTTCCATGCTCTGTCCGTCATAGACTAAAAGGTGAAAAAGGCAAGCCCTCATCTGTAAAATTAATGCCACACATGAATCTTTCTATTGCCTTGTTAGCCCATCTGTATGTTACATTTCATCTGAGGCTAAATAATTTGATACAAGCATAAACTGTGCCACCTGTTGGTTTCAGTATGACTGTGAAACACCCACTACTTCCCCTCTGCCAATTCTGCTAGTGAGTGCGCCCACACTTACACTGAAATGGAAAAAAAAGCTCACCTTGTGAGCCTCCAAAATGTTCAGAAACCGGGGGCTGCGCTCGTTTTCAGTAAGGCTCTATCTCAGATTCTTTTACAGGCTCTCTTTTCTTGCAGAAGAAAATGATTACTCATCTTTGGAAAGTCCCCTGTATCCCAGAGGTAGACAACTAAGTACAACTAAATGTAAAATGAAAAACCCAGTTCTAGCAATAATTTTCACTAAGTCCATTTTCTTTGACTACTTCCCTAAATATATGATACAAAAATGCAAATTCTGACACTTGCTTCCACTAAATACAGACTACAAAACACCAATAAGCTGTTTACACAGTGTTCATTAGGTATAGAAACTATATCTCTATACAGAAATATTTTTAAAAAAAGAAAATTTAGAAATGAAATTCATTATTTTTTACACATTACAGAACTAACTGTTATTTTCTTAATTTTTCCTATGGCCTATAAATTCACCTGTGGAAGACAGAAGGACAGATCTCATTAAAGGACTTCAATACAGCAGAGTTATAGTATGGAATTAGTAATGTAAATCCAAACAGCACTAACCTCCCATTCATGTATAAATACATCCTTACGGCTACAAATGAGGATAAGGACAGCAGAACACCTGATAACAGGATTCACAGGAACAACCTCTGCTGAAAGAGATACACAAGACAGAATGCAGAGGGACAGAGACTTCAGTCTAGAATGGGAAGGAAATGAATACTGGTGAGAGACTTCAAATCTTATTCCATCCGAAACACAGACACTTCTAGCATCTATCTCAACTATGGTGTGCCTTCCAACAGCAAAGAAGCAGAATCCAGATTTAACACCTGATGAATCAGTTATTTTCTTTGAAAACATGTTCTGTTCTGAAAACATCACACAAGGCATGCCAGCACTGACCTAACCCCCTCAAGGGTCTGAAATAGAGCAATGCTCACCCTTTTTCTCACTTTCTAATTCTTTGATGCAAACTGAAACAGCCTAACAGGCTTCTCTTACCCTCTGAAAAGCCTATAGATGGCTAATGTACCAAATAAACAAATTTCTTCCCCCACATGGTGGCCTGACACTGCCCAGATGCTCTCACTACCCTCCTCACTGGGGTGGGGAGAGAACAGGAAGAGCAAAACCAAGTCAACTCAGGGATCAAGATAAAGACAGCTTACTAGGTGAAGGAAGGAGCCACCTCCCACTTTCTTTTTCTGCTACCACAGTTGTACTGCTTGCTGAGCATGATGCTGGATGGCATGACATTTCCTTTGGTAACAGGGAAATTCTGACGCTGTGCAAGTGCCATTCAGGCACAGTCAAAACATGGTGTGTTATCAACAACTTTTTACCCCCAAATAGAACACACAGCACCTACATTTTGGCACAAATGTTTGGGAAGAAGGTAGTTGCCATTAGTCTTGGCACTTGGTAACTCCAAAATATGCCCAAATGCGACTCAGTGCTTCTGATCTGAAACACTTAAATCTCTCTCTCCAACAACAAGAACTCAGAGACTTCAAACATATCCATTAAAACATTCTTGAAGAAACTGCATTAAAAAGCAAGGCTAGAGAAGATACTAAGCCAAAATGCTCCTTCCTATACCAACACCACTGCTTAGTATTGTGCCAGTGTACTATTTCACTGAAGCACTATTCATGTTAATGACTGAATGACCTGAATTGACCAAAGCAAAAGGCCAAACCATACAGTGCATATAGCTATTGCTTTATATTTATATTTATAGCTATAGCTTTTTATATTTCCATATTACATCAATAGTTAACTAAACATTTGAAGAAATCTGTTACTGGCTGGATGCTTAATACAACCTCTCTTCATCACAAAAGCTCAGTAAGATCAAAACTAATTGCACATGTCTTTAGAAACCCTTAGTAGGCATTACAATCAAAACAAAAACAGCAGAATTTTTATTATTGTCTTATCTTAGAAACATCAGTTTAAAAAACAGGAAGGAAACCTAACAATTTTCTCATGCATACACATTCCAGCCAGAATCAACAGATAATTCATCTCATGTGTCAGAAAAAATCCCAAGAGAAGCTGTTCTCAGTTCTATTAATACTATACGGTAACATCACTCTCTATGGATTCCAGTCCTCTCCGTAACTTGTTCATCAAAAACAGACTACAAAAACTGTTTCTAGTTTACTTTTCAAATGCAAAGCTAGAGGTTTTGTTACAGTTTTGTATGATATGATCAGATCAGAGTTAAAACACATTTTTATGGTTTCCAGAAACACAGGTTTTATGTAAGAAAAATAAATTTTAAAAAGAACCCTAAACCTAAAATTGAAAAATAATCATAATCAGTACCAAAATAGTTTTCAAATAAACATAAATTTGTAGATACACTGTATGACTAAATTACATGTTACTTCCTGCTTAGCTCCTAGGACTCATTAGCATTAGGTACAGCGCTGTTGCTCATGGTAGATAAACTAAGCAGCCAAACTTGAAAATGGAAAATTTCATTCCTGTTTTTTCTTATGACTAATTCTGTTGCTCTCCACTAGTTGAAACCTGAAATTCAATCTAAGAAGAGTAAGTTTTACAAGTGTTATATAAACATAAGGAACAAAACAGTTGCTTCAGTAAGAGATGAAACCCTTCTCCCAAAACAAAAACTCACAGAAGTTTACTGTAAAAAAGTAAATAATAATAAAAAAAGTAGATAAAAATATCCCTATTGTCATGTTAAGTTTTTCTCGGCTTACCTGGCAAAACGGACCAGGCAGTGAAAAATATAAAAAGCAGTTTAGTGCACAGTCAGTTCTGCTTTCATGTTCTCTACCTCAACTGTGCTTGCTTCCAAAGAAAACTCTCTCTCAAAAAGTGAGATATCCCTTGACAGACCTTGCTAAATCTTTCAGAAACATGATAAAATAGGAGAACTTGTGCAAAGGAAAAAAAAGCTCATCCTGAGAAACTTTGAACTATATCCTTAAGAGATGCAGGGGAGCTACAGCTCTGGCAAGTAGCTGCTAGACTGAAAAGTCAACCCTGGAGTGAGTCTCCCCTTCAAGAACAGGAATATCACTTCCTGCTCTCCGCATATGACAGGATACTGGGATCAGAAGAGCAACTTCACATAATAGATTAGCTTCTTAAAATCAAAAGTAACATGCATCCCATTTGTTTGTGTAAGTTGAACCAATCCAGGTCCAGGGATACCTCATGCTAGGGCACAAGGATACTACAATGTAGAACTCCTATTTTTAAAATCCACATATATAAAAAACAAGATTGTACTCTACTGAAAAGAAGTTAGTGTGAAATTTTTTCCCAGAATTTTGAATATTTATATACAAGATGCAAAAGACATAGTCATTTTGTATTTAGAATTCTATTTTTAGCTTAATGGCCATTTTTGTAATATTTTGTTTTCTCAGGTGATATATTCATCCATATATTCCACAACATCCTTTCTTAATAAATACATTTTAGCAGTAAACTGAAAAGGAAAGTCTGTTAGCAGGGAGGAAAGAAACAGAAGTGTTGACAATATGGATTATTCACAGTACTTGTTTCTCAGCACAGAGCTGCTGGAAAACAACTTGATTTCTGCATGTTTCAGTTTCTGAAAGTATTTTCTCTCTAATTCCCAGAGTAAAGAACTCTGAAGATGTGGTAAAGTTGTGCAAAAGGTCATTACATCCAAAGAACAGATGTTTGCTTTCACGAATAAAGAAAAAAAGACCCTTCACTAGGAAGTGACCATAAATAAACACAGCATACTCCTTATATAGGCAAAACTCAAGAGATTTCAGTGGGAGTTGCGCCATGTTTAATGCAGGATAATACTGCTCTTTCACAGGCAGTATCAAAGAGGAAATAAGTGGAGCACAGGCAAATCCCACAGGATGTCCTCACAACTGTTCCATATCCAAAAAATGGGAAGAACACTAATGTGAAGCAATTTTAGTGATACTGCTGCTGAGTGACTAATAGATCAAAATACCCAGTTTCCTACTGATGGCTTTAGATGGAAAAGCAGCCAAGAAAACATTCTTAGACATCAAGATGAGCGTGAGAACTTTGTTTTGTGCATTTAGGAGAGGAAATACAAGAAAAAACTTCTCAGAAAACTAGTGTATTATAAATCTGTATTGCTTGGAAGGGCAAGGGGGTGGTTGTGTTCAGCCTCTTCAGCAGATGTCTTCAGATATTCACCAGCAGAAGCACAAATAAAAAGAGCTGTGCAAGGCTCTCGGAGTTAACTGACCTCCACCCAATGTACCAACTACATGTTTAGTCTCAGGAATCCTTTCTAATCCCTCCATGGATCTGCAAGGTGGGATCCATAGCTGAACATCCTGCTGATCCTACTTTTGAGCTTGGTTGTCTGCCACCACTTGAAGTAAACAACATGATCTGGATGCTAATCCCAGCAGCCTTAGTTCCTATTTGCCCACTGTTTAATCCATATTCAATTACAGCTCTGCTCCTGAACAAGCCTCTATACAGACACTTCCCACACCTCAGAGAATATAATTTCATTTGGAAACTGTTACTACAAATAATTCTAATGAAATAGTTTGGCATTAAATCTCAGCCTTATTAATAAAAAAAAGTCAATTAGAAAGAAGTTATGCAGTTTATTCATTATAATTACTTTATAATTAATCTTCTTGGCAGTGATATTAGAGAGCAAGTAAATGTTTTTAATCAGTTAAGACATTCATTTAAAATCTTAGTTACAATTTGAACTCAGTCATGTATTGATTGTCTCATTTATTTTGCCAGTATGTGCATAGTGACATTAAAAGCTCCATAAATTAGCTTTTAGAGACACTTTATAAAAATCATGCAATGGCTCCCAAATCACTTTCAAAACTTATTGATCAAGAAGTGAAAAAGCAAAATAGAGAAAAATTATCACAGGTAATCACACCTGATCTAAATCTACTGAGGAAAAAATCTGAATCCAATGGCCATTTATGATACTACTCATTTAAAAAGTAGTTATCATGTTGGACTTTGTATGTATATAATCTGGTTTTAAAACCTAAAATCCTTCTGAGATTTTAGAGGAGCAGCCATCACTCACAGAAGTTTTATAAGGCATGAAAACAGCAAAACAGTAGTTTCTTTTTCCAGTACCATATTATCTTTTCTTTTTAACCCCAAAAGTTCACAAATGGACAGAAAGAAAAGTTTTTAAAATTATCTCAGAATGCAGTAATCTGGTCACTAGCAACTCTGGAACACAACATACTGTTCATAAAGTTTCTCTCATTAAACAAGAAGGAAGAACAGGAGTGAGAATTTCAGTACAGTGCTGTGATTGTAGCCAAACTGATTTGTTATTAGATAAAACTCTAATATAATTTTGTTCTTCATTAGAAATTAAGAATTTGGCCTTACTAGATTAGAAGTCTAAGAAACTTTATGTTCTGCCATTAGAAAGTGCCTACACCATATGCTTTAAAGACTAATGAAAGAAAAATCTGACAGTTTGATACATATAAAAAGGAATACAGACAACACTTTCCAAACCTTGAGCCTGCACCCTTCAGCATAAGATGTTCTCTATTTGTATTTAACATGTTGGGCTGGAATTAGGAACCTTACTGATGATTAGATATGACATGATTTAGCCCTAAATATACCATACTTCCATATTTTAATAAAATTTTAGGTTCATTACATTTAAGAACTCTTGATATCAATTTAAATTTACTATGGAGTTTAAAGCGCAGATTCAACAACTGCAGTCATATCAGATAACACTGCTAGGTATAATCTAAAATACAGCTGAATCCAAATTTTCAACAATTCAGATGGCAGAGCTTTTGTTGCCTCATTCAGAGAGACAATGTAGGCAATAACAATTTTTTTAGGACAAAGCCCCCTGAAGGACCTTCAAATTGGCCAGCTTAAAGACTGCACATTCTGAATTACCATTCACATTTGATAATTTTGCCCACATTTATCAGATGGTAATTAAAACTGTTGTTTGTAAACTGAAAGCAATCTCAGACAGATTTATATACATATATAAACCATTATGCCTATGTACTACAGACATTTAGAATACTTGAAAATTCAACACAATCATGGCCTGTAAATAGCTAAAGTCTAAACATCTAATGAAATCGACTGAATAAAAAAGTAAAGGTTTTCTGAAGGATTTTCTAATTTCAAAGGCAAGTGATTATTTTTTTTTCGGTGTCAGGAGTGCACCAGAAAGGGAATGCAGCAGTCAATCTATGAGACATGTCAAAATATCCTGAAGAACAACTGCTTTCAAAGCTTTATCCTCATACTACATTGGGATAACAGTTCAAACATCCTTTCTAAACTTATCTCTGCTGCTGTAACAGTAAGAACAGCTACATAATCAGTAAATGGTGTACAAGCTAATAGCAGTACTTTAAGGCATCTTCCTAAACCCCACAAACAGACAGCACATTTCAAGAAACTGAAGCTGAATACTACCATTCTGTCATAATTTCATTTACAAACACATTTCACTACCATCATCATTTGAATGATTTTCAGGCATAGTCCTATATACTTGCAGGATACAGTACTGACACAGATATTGGAGCCTTCATCTGAAAGTTTTGTTTAATTATGGGGTTAAAAAGAAAAATATCTGGTCAAAGCACAGATATTTTTTCTAATAAGTGGTTTCATTAACATTTTTAGTGATTCTGATCAATGTTTTTTAATTGTCCAAGCATCTGGCCAAGTTCAAAAAGAGAAAGGCTGTTCCAAATCCCAGATGTTTTATGAAGGAGCTCAGTATTTTCAGATCTGCTAGGCTTCATTATTTACAGGATTGCTACCTACTCCTGATGCTATTATATTGTATTTTTTATCTTCACAGTTGTTTCCCAAAGAAAACATGTAGCACTCTTATTGCACACTAAATTCAGAGTACTTATAAGATTATTTTATCACTAAATGATGATACATTTTTGCACACAAAAGTGCAATTGGAAAAGTTATTGTGCTAATGCATTTCAGCTGTTTGCAGCAGGGCTGGCTAAATGAGTGGCCAACACTTGTTACCAAACAAAATTATCATAAACGCAATCCACTACATCAATAAGGGAAATATCATGCTCCTTTCGACATTCATCTTTTTTCCTGGCTGCTAGGAATTCTAGTTAAGAGTGTCATTGTGTTAAGGACAGACCAGTCTTTTCCATACACTTACCCTCTGACAGCATGAATAAGTCTCAGTGATGGATAGGCGGTTTGCACTTTCAATTTATTCTTAAGGATTAATGCATTAACCCACTCCACATGCTTCTCTCCACCTTTGACCATGAAAGCTGGGATCCAAAGGACACTGTCATTCAGCATGGATAGTCTATGCACAAATTTTTCTCTGTCACTCTCATTCCGAAAGCCTCCAAATGCTCTTTGTACAACTGATGGGTTCATGGTAATAAAATCAGATTTAGTTCCCACATCGGCAGCAAACTCCACCACAGGAGCTAGATTGCACCTGAAGAGGAAAAAATTAATGGAAAAATGAAAACAAATATGAAACATTAACTCAGAAAAATGTGTGCATGAAGGTAAAGCTGAAAATGAACATGCAAGCCCAATTCAATTTAATGTGAGAAAAAAATACCAGTGATAATAGGTGTGATAACACATAGTATTTTACTCAAGTTTGACAAGGATCAGACAAATTTTGAAAAACATTAAGCGTACAGAATGCTGTGAAAAAAACCCCTCCTCTTTGTACATCTGGAAACCGTATCATCATGCTCTAGAATGCATCAACATCTAAAGCATCACTTGTGAATAATATGCTTTCTTAAACCTAATAACTTCCATTATTTATTTAAATAATATTTGTATATTTATTAACTTTCAGTATTCATTTCATGTCACCAACAGCTCTCACACAAAGAAAGCCAAGCTAGCAAAATAAGGCATATTTTACACAGTTTAGTCCATGCATTTTTATTTTACTTTATTTACAAAACAACATTTAAATATTATTTTAAACTAACTTTACCCCATATTTTAATGAGTTTTTGGTACTTTGGCTTTTGGTATTAGAACTGTAGTTGATAAGACATTCTGAAATTTGGTATTTTTATTTGACGTAGAACTGCAATTTTTGAAAAAAAGTATTAAACTTTCAATTTCTCTTTCATATCTCATTTTCAAACTTTGTTTAATTTTGCAGTAGCTTTGTGCTTTTTTATTAGGGTTGAGAAGTTCTCATGCCATTGTTCAGCAGGTTTTTACCCCAATTATATAAATACATACATAGGTAATCACACATATACATTGAATGCAGGTGACAAAATGAGATTCAGAAATTAGTTGTGATTTCAGCGACCAGCATGACCTGACTGCAACAAATTATCTCCACAACATCCTCAATTAATTAGCCTGTAGCTAGTATGCCCCAAAAATGTATCCTGACACAAAAATATCTTCATAACTGAACAGACTGCTCTGTTGAGGTAAAGGATGATAAGAAGCAATGTTGGAACGGGCTCTTCCAAAATATTTGCATGTTATCACACTCCTAATATAAACAGTATTCCATTAATTCTGCAATTTTTTATCCACTAGTTTCTTCTAATGCCCAGATAGTCCAATGACATAAAAATAAGTCAGCATTACTTAATGCCAACTGATAACCTAGTCCTGTCTGATAATACTGATTACCCAAAAAATAGTTTTCACTGTGTAATTATCAGTTAAAGAAGTTTTCTTTCTTTTTCAGAAAGACATTCTGAATACTATAAAGCAAATATAATCCTAGGAGATAAAGAAGTCCAAGTTTCTGATAACTTGGGGAGATACAGGCTAAGGAAATAGATTTACATTCTTCATTATCTTTATATATCTATTCCACAAACCATCTGCATTCATTTCAGGCTGCTAAGAGTAGTATCATCTAGAAAATGGTAGTTAAGGCATGAGGAAAACTCCAACTGAGTTCAGTATTGGCTTTGTAAATTGTTTCTGAAAACCTTATAACCTGCCATTATTAGAAGTTTGTTAAAATCTAAAAATAAACACTATATAATAATCAAACCAAGTACTCAAAATCAACCAATCAAATTCACTGAATTACTGCTGCTTTTGAAAATACCTCTTTTAAGGGCAGACTGCACTAGGGATTTGCAGTGGGTTTGTTGTAGTAGTCACATATAGGGACATGATGAAATCTATTACTTAAATATGTAAGATAGGTCTTGACATTGGAAATCCTGCTCTGAGTCCAACTTTGAGAAACAGACCGTGTATATATCAGCACCATGTTTAAAAAGCTGTACAACATATGCAAAGTGTGCACATGTTACAAGTTCTAATATGATTCTGTAGTTTTTGACAGCTCCTTTCTGATCAGCCAACAGCACCAGTGCTTAAACCTTAACACAGTAGTTTGAAAACAGCTTAAAAATGTAACTTCACCTAAACCCTGGGAAAAAAATCATCATAGGCATACTAAGTACAAGATGTCCTACCTTGCACGTCATTACTGCTACATCAGTAACTTAAATCTGTATTTTAGAAAGTGTAGGCAGTATACATTTGTAACTTACTGCATATTCAGATTTTTCAAGTATAACTTCGGAAAATAATGAGCAATCCAAATACACTCAGTAACAATAGGACTGCAATGCTTTTCCACCCCTATTGTAAAATTTCTTGCTTATAACTAGTCTGAATCTACCCTCATTCAGTTTAAAATTATTGCACCTAGTCCTGGTGCAATAGGCTGGGCTAAAAAGTTTATCCCTATATTTCTTACATGTTTCAGGGCTAATAAAACTGGCTACTGTGTATTTGTGTATAGGCCTGAGTATATGTATATAGCTTTTACCTGTTTTGGAGCTTTTCTCTTAACCTCTAATACGTCTTTATGCTATGCCACAGTTTCATACTGTTGTTGGAATTTTTAAGTTTATTTTGTTAGAAGATGTCAACCTCCCACCAATTCTCATTATTCTTTCAGAAAACTGCACATTCAGAGGAAAACATACATATACTAATTTTCTTTTAAATTAAATTAAGAAGCCTATTAATTGAACAACTTTAAAATAGTCAATGCAATACCCTTCCCTTGTTGTATTTTTAAATTCTAGCTAATTTGCCATAAGGCACAGAATGCCAAATATAACCACAACAGTGAAGAGACGGAGGGTGTTTCTGCACCAGAAACTTTACCATGACATGCCTAGGGATTTATTCACTGTAAACAAAACCATATTTTTATTGGTTTTTTTTTTAGGAAGAATATATAGAAGATTGTAATTTACTGAATTTCCTCTTTCTCACATGCCACATTATTAGTACCTTACAACATATGAATGCTTAAAAATTTACTCCAAACCACAAGCTTCTTGCCATCATTTTCTATTCATTATAAAAACAACTTTGGTGTTGTCTTCATGTTAGCATGCAAGTAAGCAGGCTACAGGTGAAAGCTGAGCAAGACAAACTTGCTATGCTACTGTTGCTGAGACTATGGGAATAGTAGTTAAGAGTCACACCAAGCACTGACGATTGATTTAACTAAGCAAATAGCTGAAAATATGAATATCGAGAATGTATTACATTATAAAAAAGCTTGCAAATCTCCTAAATCTCCTTCTCCTGAGCAAACTATTCACTGTTTCCAGACAAAAAGATGAAATGAGTTTTCTTCCAGCAAAAACAATTTTATAAAATAATAGTTTTCATGGATTCGTTTTTTAGTTTTTCTGTAAAAATTCAGTTTTAGTGTATTGTTTGAAACAAACAATCTCATGGCTATTTTTTTTTCTACATAAAAGTGTTTAATCAGAAGCTCTAACTACTACTTCTTCCCCTTGCACAAAACTAGGAAATAATTAGTTATTATTTGCTCCCTTACTTTTTCTAAGCACTGTCTATTGCCGAAGTGTTTAGAAAATGGCCTAATGAGACAAAGATCAATACATTTTGGAGAGGGGGTTACAAAAAAACCTATGTATATGGGAAACATTCATAATTCATGTGATTGGTGGTATCACAGGCAATAACATCCATGGTACCTCATATTAATACTGCAGTCCCAGTTCTTCCCATGACATCAGACCAGATGATAGACAAAATCTCTGCACAACCATTTCAACAGGGTGGCTACTCTAAACTTAGTATTAGACATCAATTACACTATCTAGGAAATCTGTAAGCTTACAGAGGCACCTAACTTACACAAATACTATGTACAACCACGGTACTAAAATACAAATATATCTATAAAATACTCTCAGTAAGAATACAGGGGCTCCCACACATGAGCTTTCAGTGTGATAAAAGATTTTCAACTGAAAAATGCACTTCAATGCTATCACTAAAAGGAGCACTGGGATAAAAGGGGAAAATCAGGTAATTTCTGAAATAGCATGCAGTATTTGAGCATGCATAAAACAACTGAGATACATAGACCAAAAAGTCATAGTGATTGAACACCTGCTTCTTCCACAACCACCTGTTGCATGTATTAGTTACAGTGGATACGTTAAGAAGAAGTGTGGGTAAAAAACTGGTAACGGCTGGAGTTGTATGCCATAAAAAAAATGAAGAATGGAGTAGGTGCTCCTACACTACACTTTCACCAAATTGAGTGATCATCCCTGGTTTGCTGTGCCATCTTTATGGCCCAAACATATCCGTAATATACATAGTCTTTTAGAGAGCACAGCTTAACAAAGAAAATAATGCAATCAAAGTACAAAAATATGCTCAAATGAGAATCAGTTATTCCACAGAGATTCAGTTCAACTTTCTTTGTCACTTATTGCTCATGTATATGAATACAAATGTCCAGTAAATAGTATTCATAGATCATATTTCAACTTAATTTTAAATAAAAGCTACTAACATTTCCTTGAGTAAAATGCCTGTCATTTCAATTCTATCTGACATTGAGAACCAGAAGAATATTCTACCTTAAGTAGATTAATGCAAGAAATGGCCATGAATCTGTACATTTCTTAATCATCTAGCAATTGGTGCACTTGAGGTTTACAACTTGAAATAAATACTTTAAAACACTATAAAGCCACTGAAAGAAGTGGTTTATACTGACGCTTTGTTTCATTAGTATCTTCTCTTTGTAGAACAAAGCCAAAAATATCACAGAGTATTAACCACATACATTCTGAGAAGTCAAAAAATGAAAATCAGATTGTTGCTGACAGACATATTAAACCTTTCCAAAACATAAGGCATTACACCTACATTAGTGTCAATAACATACACTCCTTCCTGTGTAGCCTGAAAGGTTTTATATCCAGATTAATTTCCAAATTCCTGTAAGATTCAAAATAGTAATCTTGAATTCAGTAATTCACGCTATTTCAAAGAAATAATTAGACATGCAAGAAAAATTTCAGGCTCCAGCAAGTAGTAGAGGAAAAAAAGAGTTCAAGACTGAAAACAACCTCACAGCTGGACTATGCTCTACTCAATCTACATGCAAGAAGCACATTGCCCTAATACTTGTGTGTATGTAGCATGTCTTCTCACCTGGTTCTCCAAATAAAGGTGTGCAGCAGTGCTGTGATAACTTTCCCACATGCCCCCAAAAAGGGAGATTTACCAAAAAACCACACCCCAACTTCCTACTCCCCCAACAAATGTAACTATTAGTAAAGTGCATGGATTCCCACATGTTTTGCATACTTCTTTGGCTACTGAAAAAACTAAGGTTGCATCAAATTAACCATAGGAATCTGGAGTAACAATGAATCCCCTAACATACCCACTTCATCTCAGTCTTTATCCATGGCACAATAGAGGATGTCTCATGAGAGCTGCAAGATTAGAGGCTTAGGTACAGCATTGCAGATTCTATTCACATGCAACAACCACAAGAGGTTTTTAATATGTGCCATGTAAAATATTGACTTGATATATCCTTTCACAACACAAGTTCACAAAAATACTGAATATATGACTTCACTACGAAGATGGAAGTGATGTTTTGTAACATCTGCTAATAAACTTCAGTAATTCCTGTTGCCCACATTAAAACTTATGCTGGTAATTATGGAGGTACCTCTCCCCTGAAATCCTGCGGGGCGGGACCCTGGAATGTACAAGTCTGATCCTGTCCCTGCTCCCATGTCAGGTGTGCACCATACCTGTTCCTGATTGGGTGGTTTGGGGTGCCCAGGGCCGGGGAAGAGAGCAGGACCCCATGACTGGAGTCTGCCTGGGAACCCCAGCCATGCGGCTGCAGGAATAAATCATCTCCGAGCATCTACAAAAATATCGCTTCATCTTTCCTTCCAAGTTTGTTGCTGTCTTATACTTATTGTAAGGATTCCCCATTACAACAAATGGTGGAGAAATGCTGGCAAACAATCCCTGGAGAAGGTTATTCAGTGATTCGTGAGTAATCTCTGGATATCTCTTCTTGCTTTCGTTTTGCTGTCCCATCTCTGAACGATGGAAAACTCATGGAAACACTCAAGGCTGTGTGAACCACAAAGAGATATTTACCTTACCTAAGGGTTCTTGAACAGCGATATGTAGATTTTATCTTAATTCAAGCTCAGAAAGAACTAAGACATTTTGTGGCATGGCTGTTTAAAAACTTCTTCTATGTTTCTTGGGATTTGATTCTTACCAAGGACTTTTGGGAGAATGTTTGGACACAGTTAATTTCCGAATCAATAAATGTGCCAATGAAAGACTATTTCCGTGAATATTACCTGATTACAGAGAGTGTTGAGCAATATCGGCTGTGTCCTGCTGCTGTTTTAGCAGTGAACACGTGGTTGAGCAGCGTGTGCATTGTAGTGGGCTCCTCTGTTGCCCCAGAGACCACGTGGCCCCAGCCGCGGGTGCCCAGTGCACTGCAGGCAGCGGCGAGGGAGCTCCCACGTGTGGGAGGGCTAGCGAAGCCAGGCATGATGGGAGCGGGGCGGCGGCGAGAGCAGTGGCGGCGGGAGTGGAGCCAGGAGCAGCACAGCAGTGCGGGCCTGGCAGTGTTCGCCCTGAGGCAGCAGCGATGGCAGCAGCGGCAGAGGCGCAACCCAGCGATGGCCGCCCCACACCGCGTGGTGTGTGACGGTCTGAGCCCAAGCCCTGCACTGAGAAAGGCAGCAGCAATTGTGGTAGTTGCTGTGGCGACCGTGGTGAGCCATGCTGAGTGGAGCCAGGAGCGGTGTGGCGGCACGGGCCTGGCAATGTTCGCCCTGAGACACATGAGCAGTGTGGAGGCGGTGAGAAGGGAACCATGCTAGCACCCAGCAGCGACACGGCAGCAGCAGCGGCGGCAGCGCTGGCGGTACAAACCTGCGCACGTGCAAACGCCTCACAGGGCGCGGCCGTGCAGCTGCGTGAACGCCAGGAAAGCGTGGAGCAGCTGTGCGGAGCTCCAGAGGGGGAGCGAGCACAGTGCCAAGCAGAGGTGCAGCACTGGCTGACGGCGGAGCAGCCAACAGTGGCAGAGTGCAGCAGCATGGCCAGACTGGGCCTGCGCGGCCCCACACGCGATCCCGAGGAGTCGAAACCCCAGGGCAGGAACGTGCTGGCAGCCCTGGCCCTGGTGGTCCCGGCTGCAGTAGCTCCAGCGCGAGAGCAAGCAAAACCGAAAGTGAAAGCAAGAGCAAAGGAACTCGGAAAAAGGAAAAAATTTTCGCAGCTAAGGTTTCTGGAATTGTAAAATGGTATAATGTAAAGAAAAATTATGGTTTCTTATTGAGAATTGATACTGGAGAAAGTATTTTTGTCCATAAATCTGCTATTGTGAAAAATAACCCCAAAAGTGATGTTCCAAGCTTAGAAGGAGAAAGAGTAAAATTTAAAATTGTGCAAGGAAGGAAGGGCCCACAAGCCACATGTGTTACAGGCCCTGGGAGTGTTCCTGTGAAAGGTAGTAGATATGCTGGACAATATCCCCATAATCCCTATCCTTTCCCCTATCCCACCTTCCCCTTTTATCCCATGCCCCTTTATTTCCCAAATTTCCCTTTCTGCTTCCCCTCACAAAACTAGTCTTTTTCATTTGCCATGAATCCCTTTGCAATGCCAACGGGGGAATGAAAAGGAGGGAGGGAAGAAATTAATTGTCATTTTCTAAGATTCCAACAGGTACAAAAAGGAAAAATCCTCTCCTGACTCAGTTTCCATCTGAAGCGTGCTCAAGTCCTGTCTCCCTTCTGATGCTCCAAAGAAAATCTGTTTGGACATTTGGGGACTCAAGTTAGTGGCTTCCCTTCCTTTGAAATTGTTTTGTTGTCTATCCAACTGTTTCCAATGTTATTTTATTTAATAAGAAAGGGTGAACTGTGGAGGTGCCTCTCCCCTGAAATCCCAGGGGGAGGGATCCTGCAGGGTACGGGTCTGTCCCTGTCCCTGTCCCTGGTCCCATGTCACGTGTGCCCCATACCTGTTCCTGGTTGGGTGGTTTGGGCGCCCAGGCCCAGGAAGAGAGCAGGGTCCCATGACTGGAGGGAGCCTGGGAACTCCAGCCATGCAGATGGAGGAATAAATCATCTCTGAGCATCTATAAAAATATTGCTTCATCTTTCCTTCCAAGTTTATTGCTGTCCTATACTTGTTGTAAGGATTCCCTATTACAACAGGTAATCAATAAATTCTTTCTTCCCAGCATCTCCCTTAACACTAGTGAACTGAGATGCAAGTTATCATCAACTGACACAGCATAGTGAAGTGTCAGAAAAAGTCTAAGTGGCATTTTATAAACAGCTGCAAAACACATTATTTACATCTTTACTGTGAGTCTTGCTGCAAAATTACACCTAAATTAGTTTTGCCGTTCTTCCCAGTACTATTCCTTTGACAACAATATAAAGCAATCAATTTCTATCACTGAAAGGTTTTGCATATATAAAAAAATTATTTTAAAAATCCCACTAAAATTACAGTAGTGAAATATTGAAAATTATATTTTTATGCATGAAAAACAAGAAATAGAACTTAGCAGTATCCTGAATACCTGTACCTTTGCCTTGTGATGTGAAAATACCATCACACATGACTATCTTTAAAGAGCATATTCTATAGAATAATTATGAAGATCCATAGAAGTGTTATAATTCTAGTATAAAAAAATAAAAAAAAAAATCTGCAACATTATGAGGACATAAAGGGTTAAAAAATGTATTATCCTTGCAATAAATTCAGAACAAAATGATGATTTTCATTGTTTTGCAGAAGCACTTTGGAGTTGTTAGAATGGAATGCTAAGAGAAGTTTGAGCCCTCCAAAATGAGAACAGCTAAAAAGGCAGTTATGTAGATTAAGACTGTTCTGAACATTTTCACCTATTGAAACAGTCAGTGGAAAAAAACCCCAAAAACATAGCATTCCCAAGTTTCCAACTGTTCAGAAAACTATTAAAACTTCTGTATTATCAACAATAGGAGTAAGTGATTTTAAAATAATGGTATCCTTTTTTCTTAGGATAGTTATAAGAAGATTCAAGGAAGATTCAGGCAAATCCTATCTGTTCTACATTTGGATGCTTATAGGACATGTATTTACTTAAGCATACTTTTTGGAACCCATGATCATTTGTATAGGGGTGTAGAGAAGTCACTTCTTGCTGATATTTCTTGAGTGTTCTGGACTTCTGTCCTTAAATATCCCCCTAAATCACCTATCTAAGGACTAATTTCTTTAAAATCAAAACAACAACCCTACAGTGTGGCCACATGAGTCAAGCCCTCTCTAAAGCTCTCCTAAGATGGAGATCATCTATGCCTGGCTGACTGGAACAGCTCCACCAGCACTCCCCTTCCTCAGATACTCAAATTCCTGAGCTAGAACACTGGAAGATGATGGCTTTCCTCTGCTTTCATTTAATGTTTTGATGTAGTGTGACAAGTTTAAGGAAGAAACAGAAGGCAAAAATAGAGCTGCCACATTTGAGATCTGAAAAAGATCTAATGAGCTAGTCATGGTGTGTTCAGAGCGTGTTCATGGTGTGTTATTTTTAGAGGAAGGATCATGATTTAAAATATGTCTGTTAAGTTGGCAGCTTGGCTTTCAACAGAGCTGCTGGCTCTAAGGATTTAGCTCTACTTGGCATAACAGCCATGGTCCAAGCAAGGTATACTAAAAAATATTTGGACATAAAAGCTGATATGAATTACAAAAACAAGTTCCAGAATATAGGTAAATTAATGTTCCAAGTATCCTTATTCTGAAAAATTTACAATTTTTTTTTTCGTAGCATCTGAAGGAACAACACATATTAATGAAATTACTACTAATTTCTTGTATTAATTTAAATTGCACTCTTGAAATAAGACACCACACCTAATCATGGTATGATTAGGTCTGTCGTTTTCTTCTGCCTGACCATATCTGCAGTCTTCTGCTGATACCACATAGGATGCTTGCTTCTGCTATCACAAAAATCAGTACACACGGGAGAGAATCGAAACAGATTGTCCTCCTCTATGTACAGGACAAACCAAGACATCTGTTAAAGGATATATTCTTTCCTCCCAAAAGGAAAAAACAAAAAGGGCTACAAGCTTTTTCATTTCAACTTTACTAACCACAAGCATGGTCAAGTTAAAAATGGAAGACAAAGTATGCTGGAAAATAGAGCTACATTTGCCCAGCAAAATTTTATCACCAGTGATGGCAAAAACATCCATTTGGTTCCTAAATGCTGACAGAGTTAGCAGGAAAAAACTCCAGTAGGAAAAGAAGAGTTGTAATGATGACATGATGATTTTCTGCCTTTTCTTTTATATCCCTGTTACACCTTTTTACAACTTCTGTATTCTTAGTGCTTTTTGCCTGCATTCTGGGACTTGTTTGTTCAGTTAGGAGAATAAACATTTTAGAAGCTTCGTAGGTAGAGGTTAGTGTGCCTCAGACTCCATGGTCCTCCTCAGAATACATTCTGTAAACTAAGATAGAACCATCCAGGGGAAGGTTCTTGGGGAGGGGGGCTCATTCAAGCCTCTCATTGAGGAATTTTTGAGAGATATGCTAATTAGTAAGACCCATAATGATACACCAGATCTTTTGGGGATAGGCATTGTAGTGTGCATTTCGGTGCATTCGACCTGGACATAGTGCACCTAAGGATCCTTAAAATAAATACCAAGGTAAAATCCCTTTTTCCCTTCTAACCATGTGGGACTCCAGATTTTAAGATCAGGAAAAGGCATCAGTTGCTGGCAACCAGGAAGGAACCCTAAAGACCTTGAAATTCACAGTCTTGGGCTAGAAAACATCTTGCTTTGCCCCTCTGTCTGCCAGCAAATTACAGAGGGGCCGGAGTGACAATCCAAGACTGTGACCAGGACTTAAGGACCCAGCATGGAAAGGCAGAAGCATTGAAAGGAAGGTGAGTTAAAAAGTGAATTGATACTGTGCTAGCACTAGGGAAGGAGATCTCCGAGGGGAGTGGAAAGGTTGGGGGCAGAGAAGCCCACAAAAGGGGAAAGTTTAAACCTTTCCCCTGCAAACTGTGGAAAGGAGAGGAATCCACAAGAGCCAAGAGCTTTCACTCTCCTCAGCCACAGGACTAGCTTAGAGGTTTGAGAGGTTTGAGAGGTTGGTTGGTTGGTTGGTTGGTTGGTTGGTTGGTTGGTTGGTTTGGGACATCAAGAGGCTGTGGGTTCAAATTCTGTTGAGACCAGATTTTTGCACGTGTGCATTTACTGTTTGCTAGAAGTAGTTGCTTTTTAGTATTTTAAAGTGCTGTAGTTTGTGTAGTAAGCTAGATAAACTGCCTGGGAAGTCAGCATTCCGAGGACAGATTGCAGGCTGAATTCCAGAGTTAAAACTCTTCCCTCTGGCAGAGTTTCCCTGTCTGTAAGCAAACATGGGTGGTGTTTTTTCAGATGAAAATGAGAAAATCCCTCCCAGTAGCCCGTTGGAGTTGATAATAAAACACTGGAAATGGCTGACAAGGCAGAGAATTACTCTAGACATGCAAGAGGTAATCAGACTGTCCACAAGAGTTTGGCCAGCTTTTAAGTCAGGGGAAAATGGCCTCACTTTGGTAGCTTGGAAAATGGTATTACTGACCTGATGGTACAACTGAGATCATTACACAGGTTTGATGAACTAAGATAGGTAGAACTTTTTACTATGTATCTGAACAGGGAAGAAGCATATGTAGTAGAAAGAAATACCATGGAAATGACTTTAAGAAAGAGAAGGGGAGGGAAAAAGCTGCAGCAAGCCAGCTCACACACAAACACGAACAGAGAGATCGGTATGACAGACGTAGATACAGCGGCACCAGCTTTGCGCGACGGAGGGGGGTGTTCCCCCACCCCGTTCAACCACTGGGACAGCCCGCACAGGTGAGGGTGGGGGACAGAGGAGCGGGACAGCCAGTGGGGTGGGGGCAAGGGATGGAGGGGCGGCGGCTCCTCCGCTGCTGCCTCCGCCGCCAGGGCAGACTGCAAAGGTGGGGGATGGAGGAGCGGCCGCTGCCTCCGACGCCGAGTGCGGGTGGGGCAGGGAGCGAGTGGCCAGCTCCAAGTCAGAGGAGTGGCACAGGCCCCCACCGCCCCCAGTCTCATCAGGGACGGAGAGCGGGCACAGAGGCAAGAGAGAGGCGGGGCCCCCTGAACGCCCCAGAGACAGAGAAGGGGTGGACTGGCCACCGCCCCCTGACTTTTCCAGAGCCAGGGACGGGGGAGGGGAAGGGGTGGGCTGGCCGCCTCTCTCTCCGAGTTCCCCGAACACAGAAGTGAAGGCGGAAAGGGGCACGGGTGGTTCCGAGTGCCTCCCCGAGTGCGGCGAACTGCAGGTTTCCGAGCTAGAGACAGGAGGAGCCGGTCGCTCTCCCCACCCTGTGGCACGGCCAATGTTAAAGCTGAGGGCAGACGGGATGGCCCGACACAGGCGGCTCTTGCAGAGCTAGGGACGGGCGAAGCTGCTTGCAGCCCCTGCCTCCCTGCGCCCCCCCACTGCCATAAAAAGCGAGACAGTCTCTGATCAACATTCGGCTGGAACAATCTTTAATACCAATGAAGTAGTTTCAATTAAAAATGAATGGGATGATTCCGATACAGATGTTTCCCGCGGGAGGGTGGTAGAAAAAGGGGGAGGACAGCCTGAGAAGCTATGAAAGCAGTCAGTCCCATCGCTAAATACACAAGGTCCAAAGCAGATAAAGGGGGGGAGGAAGAACCTGCATTAGAAACACCTCTGAGACAAGCTGTGGGAAATCAGGGAGCGATTAATATAAAGACACCATTTTCCCTCGGAGAATTTAAGCAGTGAAAAAACGCAGTTGGGAAGTACAGGGACAATCCAGAAAGCTATGTGTGTGGAAATGGCCATAAAATCCCAAAACCCAGATTGGGGTGATCTAAATATTCTGCTAGATGAATTATTGGATAAAACACAGAGAGAAATGATCAACAAAGCTGCTATTTCTGCTATAGAAACTCAAATTGCAACTGGGAGTCTCCAAGGGTCAGTTAATGACATCTATTTCCTAGCAAACCCTGGCTGGGATCCCAGTGTCCCAGAACAGATGGAAAAGCTGAAGCAATACCAGAAATGGGTGGTTGGGTTAAAATGTGCTGTTCCTAAAGCACTGAACTGGGCTAGGTTATATGAGATCAAACAAAATCCAACTGAGATCCTCACAGAGTCTCTAAATAGGCTTAAGGAGGCTGCACAAAAACACACTACCCTAGACCCTGACTCACCTGAGCAGCAGATCCACCTGGCCTACCTGTTTATAGGTTAATCTGCTAATGACATAAAGAAAAAGCTGTAAAAGATAGATGGGCCATGGGACGTAAGTAAATTGTTGAATGCAGCCTGGAAGGTATACCAGAACAGAGTCTGAGCAGACAAAGATAAACATAATAAACCCCACAAGAAGTATGAGAGAGAAAGTAATCTGACACATCAAAAAGGGGTTCCCCTTTTCCCCTAGCTGAGGATCAGTGCACAATTTGCAAGAAGTGAGAACACTGGAAAAATGAGTGTCCATCACAAGCAGAAAAGAAGCCCCCAGTTCTAAAACTAACTGTACATATGGACTGACAGGGACCCTCAGCCTTCGGTTGTGGCCAAGCGAGGGAACGATGATGCTGAATTTCTGGTTGATACAGGGGCAACGTACTCTGTGTTAAATACTTTTAAAGGTAAACTGAGTCAAGACACTGTGGATGTGGTCAGAGCTACAGGGGTAAGTGAAACAAGGCCTTTTTCCCAACCTTTAAAATTTAAATTGGGAAAACAATGGGTCACTCACCAGTTCCTGTATATGCCAAATTCCCCAATGCCATTATTGGGCAGAGATTTATTGGAAAAACTGGAAGCAGAAATAAGTTTTCCAAGGAGGGGGGAGTGCAAGTTATAATCCCAGAATCTAAAATTATCAAAGCAGCTGATATACTAATACAGGAATGCCATGGAAAAATTCCCAAAGAAGTTGAAGAGGCTGTTATTCAAATAGTGTGGGCCAATGACTCTCCTGGGAGATCCAAAAAAGCTGAACCTGTGAGTATCACACTCAAAGTAGGGGCTACACTAGTAAGGAAAAGACAATATCCTCTGAAATTAGAGCTCGCAAGGGATTAGTACCTGTGATTGAAACGTTTCTCAAATTTGGGTTGTTAGTGGAATGTGAATCCAGGTACAACACACCAATCTTGCCAGTAAAGAAATCTGATGGTAAAAGCTACAGGTTGGTACAGGATTTGAGGGAAATTTAAAGATAACAGAGGACATTCACCCAGTGGTAGCAAATCCCTACACATTCTTGACAACACTAACAAATGAATTAGAGTGGTTCACTGTTTTAGAAGGATGCCTTTTCTGCATTTCTGTGCATAAGAATAGCCACGAACTCTTTGCTTTTGAGTGGGAGAATCCTGAAACAGGGACAGTTTTACCACAAGGATTCAAAAACAGCCTGACCATATTCAGAAACCAACTGGCAAAGGAGCTGGAGGGCTGGAGGAAACAAGAACCAGGAGGAGCCATTCTCCAGTATGTTGATGACATCTTGATAGCAGCCAAGACGTGAGATGACTGTATCCAGCTCACTGTAATTCTGTTGAACTTTTTAGGCCAAAGTGGGTATCAGGTCTCGAAAAAGAAGGCACAGGTTGCCAGGGAAACAGTAATATACCTGGGCCTGGAAATTTTCCATGGACATCGACAACTCAGCAGAGAACAGAAGGAAGCCATCTACCAACTCCCAGAGCCCCATACTGTAAGGGAGATGCAGGTCTTCCATAAGGGAATGGTAGGTCGGTGTCACCTTTGGATATCAAACTATGGGCTACTGGCAAGACCTTTGTATGAGGTCCTTAAAGCAGCGGGAAAGGGGACAGTCATGTGGACAGAGAATGCCAGGGCTGCATTTAAACAGCCGAAACATTCCCTGATGTCAGCCCCAGCTCTGAAGCTGCTGGACTTGACTAAACCTTTTGAACTCTTTACTCGTGAGTGACTGAATGTTGCTCTGGGGGTCCTGGCACAGCACCTTGGAGAGCAGCAAAGAGCTGTGGCCTATTTTTCAAAACAACTAGGCAATGTAGCCCAGTGTCAGCCAGGATGCTTGAAAGCTGTGGCAGCAACAGTCCTTCTGATACAGGAGGCCAGTAAATTCACCCTTAGGCAACACATTGTTGTGTATGTAACCTCATGCAGTGATAAATGTACTGGAGCAAAAGGGAGGACACTGGCTATTCCCTAGTAGAATGCTCAAATACCAATCTGTGTTGTTAGAACAGGATGATGTTACTCTAAAGACAACCTCTGTGGTAAACTCTGTGATGTTTTTATCATCCACGTTACTTGACAGTGTGCCTGAGCAGGATTGTTTGCAGACAACAGAGGAAACTTGTTACAGCAGGCCAAACCTGAAAGATATTCCTTTGAAGAATCCAGACTGGGAATTGTACACTGATGGAAGCAGCTTCATGAGAAACATAAAAACTAGGCACTTCAATCCAAAGAAAGAAGAAACTAATATCTTTTCATTGCTGTTCCTTGTCAGAGCAGCCCCAACCTATTAAAAAAGCTTCACTCAACAGGACTGTTCTCCATCCTGTCCAACTGAAATGAAAGGGACTTTTCCAGAAGTGGTGTCACCAGAAGAAAAAACACAATATATTTACTAGGGTTTGTTTGACTGGTTGGTTTTAACCAAATAACTCCAAAACTGAACTTGGCCTCTGCTTTTGAGGAGGTCTCATCATGAATGCAAAATTAAATCATTAAAAAAAAAAAAACTCCAATTTTTGATATTGTTCAGATTTTGAACCCAAAGCTGAACTGTTTATACATACTGGCTGCCAGAAGTAATTCCAAGTAATTACTTGGCAATGCTTAGTATTGTTATTTTACACTTGCCCAAAACACAGCTACATTTTTCAAGAAACTCCTATGTAACCCCTTCATTTCAAAATATACCACTTACTACAACAAGTTCATCTGCTCTGTAAGATGAAACAGCTAACTCAGCCCTGGCTTGGTAATTTCAGCATGAGGAAGTGCAGACAATGTGGGAATAAGGTGTACTTATTTATCTAATCAGATATTTTGGAATGTTTCAGACTCTCTCTGGGTACAGTATCAAAATGCAGCACACTTTAGGTCAGCACTAGAAGAGCAGCAGGGGCACACAGATCAATAGTTCCTAATGGGGTATAAAAGCATGAGAAGTAAAAAGGAAAGATATATGGAAAACAGGGAAGAGTTTATAGTCATCACAGTTTAGGACTTTTTTAATAGCAAAGAGTCTCCATGCATCCCATTTTAATTAGATGGACCACATTCCCTATGGCCAAAATAAGCATGACTTCACAACGTTGTGAAACTTTTGTGTGTTTATCCATTATTAGTAACACCTTCACACTACCTTTGTGGGACAGTGAGTTCATAATACTACAAATATTGTTGGATATCTGTTGCGTCCTTTTCACTTTCACAGACCTTCACAGTCAGTTTTACCATTTTACCATTAAATTAATGGTATTGTTGGTGTCAACTCTAACATAAGAATTGTTCATCTAAGAAACAACTCTCAGACACACAATTTTCCTTCAGATCTCACACCCTGGCCCCCGCCATAAAATATAATCAAAATCAACTGCATGTATTTACCCAAAATAGTATGACATACTTGTCACAGTACAAAGGCATAATGCGCTTGGTGTCAGAAGATTCTACAAAATTGTCCTTCACCAGCCTATACACCTGGATAAATTCAGTAACTCCTTTCTATCAGGTGGCACCTAAGTGAGGACATTTTATTTCTAGAGACGTCACACAAAAGCAAAAAGATTAACAGTGTGTCATGGTACATTTTAATGCCAGAATCCTAACAGCAATATAGCTTAAGTGCTTACAAAGCACTCCAGAACTTCCTAATTACACCATGTGATTACATATTAAGCGATGTACAACTGTTTCTAAATGGAAAATAAGGAATGTAGGAAACTGACGAATTATTCACTTTTTTCTTTAACTTCAGCTATAAATGTCTTGCTATTTACTTTAAACGGATGCTATGTAACTACATGTGCACCGAGACTTAATTAAATAAATATCATATAGTTTAAATTATAATAGGTAAATTTCTAAAACATTTTAACTTTCATTTGTAAATAATTTAAAAAAAAAAATTAAAAATTATTGTATTGAAACACTGTATTGAAACACCCTATAGGCAGCAGGGCCAAGCATGTTATTCCCAGAACACCAGAGATTATTAATCACAATACTGTCAGACTCATTAGTTGTTATACAGATCACTTTAATTGTCATAAACCATATGAGAGATGTTTCATGGAATCATAGAATGGTTTGGATGAAAGGGGGCCATAATGATTATATAGTTCTAAATCCCCCACCATGGTCAGGAACACCTTTTGCTAGACCAGGTTGCCTTCTCTAAGAAAATTTTAATCTAGAAAATGTAGTATCTAATTTTTCTGTAGTCCTGTTAAATGAATCACATTTAATCTCAGAGACAGTACAAAAGTGTGCCATGTGCCATAGGCTAAAAGCAGTTTAAAACTGTGGTAATTACTTTTGGCTTTCCTCTGCAGTAAGTAAGGATGCTAATTTGAATAACTAGTGGTACAAGTAAGACAAATAGGGAAAATGAAAGAGAAGTGTGTTATTGCTTCAGTTGCAACTTGCTAAAATACCTTTCAGATGAAATACAAAACTCATATATATTCTTCGTTTATATATGTACTACAAGACTGTAATTTCTTTTCCATGTCCTTTTACTATTTATTGCCACCATCATTCTTTAAGGTGAAAAATGAAAAAAGCAAGTATCTCACAATGACTACTATTTCTATATCACTTACAGCCCTCCTGTTTTCTGCCCTTTCACCCTTCTTAAACCAAATAAATTGAAACTTCAGCTTCAAAATCAAAAGTACTCATCTCTTGCTCAGCATTTTCTACACAGTGCCAAGCTGTAAAATGAGGCCAGCTTTAACATGATACATGAAATCCAAAGGCACTCTCTTGTTTCTGCTTGAAGAATGAATAAAAAGTGAAACATACCAATTTTTTTCCCCAAACTGTAAGAACATATTTTTAAAACAATTTGAAGTGATGTATTTGTGTGACTTTCAAACCACACTGAAATTTTACTACATGCTAATAAAAAGTAATGCAGTAATTTACAAAAGGCCACCTGCATTGACCAAAAGCTAAGAAAGAGTATTTTTAAAAGAGAAATCATTTTGCATTTATTCTACCAACACCTCTCTAATAACAATTTTGTCTGGAATAAGAACAGCAAAAAGCCAGAATAAGTAGTGCAAACCTCTCTCCCTTGTGCAGAGGCACATGGCAGCACAAAGGAGCACGTGGCAGCACAGAGAGGCTTGTCTCCACCAGACCCTGGGGAGAGGAGGTGTCACACAGCAGACCCTACACAGAGAAGCCTGCCAGGAGCTGATGGATGGGTGAACAGCGAGTGATGAGCCTACAGAAGGACATTTGGAAAGTATGTTACTGATGTGGCAACACGGGATAGGTCACACTATATAAGGAAATACTGTCCCTTGGAAAAGTGTATAAAACCAGCTTATTCCTTTGAATAAAGGATTCACATTCCCTGCTTTTCTGGGTCCGTCATTCCATCACTGACAAATGTTGCCCCGTGTGAGGAATTTATTATCCACTTATCTGTGCATCCATCGGTGAGCCTGCAGTGATGCCATGGAGATTTTTTGCTTTTTATTTTATACCCCTTTCATGCCTTTTTGGAGCTTCTGTTCCTGATGCTGTTGCCTACATTCTTGGACTTGTTTGTCAAACTAGGAGACTAAGTATTTCAGAAGCTTTGTAAGTAGAGGTCAATGTGCCCCAGACCCCAAGGTCCTCTCCAGAACACATTCTGTAAACTAAGAACCATCCAGGGGAAGGTTCCTTGGGGAGGGAGGCTCACTCGAGCCTCTCATTGGGGAATTTTGATAATTATGCTAATTAGAAAGACCTATAATGTTATACCAGATCATTCTGGGGTGGGCATTGCGAGGGCATTTGCAAGTGCATCAGGGGGCATTTTGCAGGTGCACTTTGGTGCACCTAACCTGGACATGTGCACCCAAGGATCCTTAAAATAAACACCAAGGTAAAATCCCTTTTTCCCTTTCTAACCATATCTGACTCTTGATTTTAACACCAATAAAAGGCATCAGCAGGACTTGAAGTATTGCTGAAAGCAGCAGGAAAGTTCTCCAGCGATTAATCCCTGTAAGTTGTAGGTGAGCTATGGGGGATGTAGGGGATGGAATATCCCAGGAACAGATCATCCCAGAGACATTGTAACGGATTTTAAAGAAACATGGCAGGAAAGTTGAGTCTACAGATTTGAACAGACTCTTGTTCTGGGCAAAAGACTGTAACTCAACTCTAGACAGTACCAACATTTTTGACCTTCGGACATGGGACACTTTAGACGCATTGTGGGACCGAGTTACACACAGCAACATGGTGCTGACAAAGCTTTTGTGTCTGTGCAGGGCAGTGTGCAAGGCACTCATAGCGCGTGCAGCACCCAGACACCAGACAAACACGCATGTGCCACTGTGACAGCTGTGCCGAGCCCTTCTGTGCTGCCAGCGAGTGACCGTAAGTCTGTCGGGACTGTGAGAGGAGAACCAGAAGATGGCCCCTCATCCTCTGACCTGTTTGACCCTGGAGGGGAACCAGATGGTATCATAGAAGAACCTGCACCACCCTGCGCCACGTGGCATCAGCTAGAGCCATTTCACAGCGAGTGGCTGGAGCCCGGGGGGAGCGTGTTCTCTCTCTGCTTTCTGCCAGAGTGCAGCGGCAGCAGCAGATGCAGCGAGAGGGGAGAGTGTGGGGCCACAGCGGCGCGGCACCAGCAAGCACGCTGTGCCAGCGAGCACATGGCAGAGCCAGAAACCGGCAGCAAGCACATGGCAGGGAGCGCATGGCAAAGCCACGTGGCGCCAGCAAGCACACAGCAGCGAGCACATGGCAGCAAGCACATGGCAAAGCCGTGCCACGGCTGCACCTACGCTGCAGACGGGCAAGATCAGCGGCGCTGGGAGCTGGCGGGGCCATGGCTCTGCTCAGCACAGGGCAGGGGTGGTGAGCAGCTCTCTGCATGTGAGAGGTGAAGAGACTGGCTGGTGGGACTCACGCAGACAGTGGGACCCGTGCCACTACAGTCAGCGCTCTCGTTCCCTGTGGACTCTCTGGAGCTGATACTGTGCTGGAAAAAAGGACTGAGTGGACCAATGGCCCCTTCCTTAGGGGTGGAGGGGGCTGCAGCATTTTGCACCGGCTTGTACAAGAATGGCTGCAGGCTAGGCATGTAGTTCCTGCAGCTGGTCCATAGAACTCTTCTGGTTTTGTTATTTAAATTGTTGCCACAATCCTGAACCCTATCTCAAAGACTGCTTTTTTACCACACCACCTTGTGACCCCCCCCTGCATTGTTCTGATTGCTTTTTGTGATAGATAATAATTCTAATTTGTAAACTATCTTTCCAAGCAGAAATTAACTGATATGTCTTTTCGGGGTACTCTTCTGTGAAATAATGAAGTATTTAAGGAGTTGAAGATAAGTACCTTGCTTATTTTGCTCGGTGAGTGCTTGTTGTTCTGTTAGATTATTTTACTACTCATAGTAAGAAAACTGCTTGTTATGTTACAAATTTTCTTGAATTTAGGAAGTTAAAAGATATTCATGTTACATATTGTTAGAACAGAAAAGGGGGGGGAACGCAGGGATGGGGTGTACTACCCACGAAAGACTGCAAAGAATTTTATATATTCTTAATTTGTCAGTCGCATTCAGAATGATCACAAGAAATTAATAAAGTTTCTAGGCAATTTTGTAAGTATTGTAGAGAAACCCTCTCAGTCACAGCTTGAGGTTCTGGCCAAGCCCTAGCCCTGGCTGACTGATTAGACCATCAGACGCAGGTGTTTCTGCCCTGAAAGTGTAATCAAGTAATTTTGACTTGCTAATTTGATCTTAGAAAAACTGAACCCTCTTTCAAAGTCAACTTGAAAGTCTTGCCTAGGAAAGGCTTTCTAAGTCCTCACTGTGAAACAGGACCTTCCTGCAGCTGAAGACTCTGATGGTAAAAGTTTTAGACAACTTTACGTTGTTCGTGAGAGTTCTAGCTGTTTAATCACTGTCATAATTCTTACTGATATAGAACAAAAAAGGGGGAGCTGTGGGAAGAGATGGAATAAAGTTGAGTTACAGGCTGTAAAACCTGCCTGCAGAGGCACGTGGCAGCACAAAGGAGCACATGGCAGCACAAAGGAGAACATGGCAGCACAAAGGAGCACATGGCAGCACACAGAGGCTTGTCTCCACCAGACCCTGGCAGGAGGTGTGACAGGGCAGACCCTACACAGAGGAGCCTGCGGGAGCTGACAGACGGGTGAACAGCGAGTGATCACCCTATAGAAGGACATTTGGAAAGTGTGTTACTGGTGTGGCAACATGGGATAGGTCATGCCATATAAGGAAATACTGTGCCTTGGAAAAAGTGTATAAAATCAGCTCATTCCTTTGAATAAATGATTCAGATTCCCTGCCAGTCTGAGTCCGTGATTCAATCACTGACACCCTTGTTTAATTTTCACTGTAAAAATAATCGTCAATAATATAGGCATGAATTTAAATGTAGGGAATCACATGGTGATGGTTAGTGTTTCAGATTAATTTCAGATAAGGCCTGTAATATGTACATCAGATTGAAACATTTCTCCTAGCTTTTCTCCAAGAAACATAGTAGCCTGCATCTTCAACAGCAGATAAAAACTTACCTTATTACAAAGTCATGGCTATCAATCTCTTTACCACAACCACTCTTCAGAAGGATGCCAGAATTCCCAACAACTGCACAGGTTTTAAATCGGCGATTTTTCATTGGGGAAACTTCAGGGAGAAGGCTGTGCAAATCCTGAGAAATGTTTAGAGTGCGACGTCTGTCCAGTACATAATGAATTACATCCCCTGGCTTGAAGCTGCTTTTGACCACTGAGACATCTCTTTCAGCATCCAAGAACTGAAGAATGTTCTTCCTGCGTTGACAGAAAAATGCACAGATAAAACCCAACAGTCTGCTTGAATGGAGTTTATCTAACAGCAGTACAAACTGTTCAAGGCATTCAACCTAAAGCAGAGGGTAGACAGTGTCGGACATACTAGGGTCATTTCCCATGCTGTAGGACAGAGTCAGAGCAAGGCTGTTAGGATGGTGTTCACACTGTGGTTACAATGCAACACACAAATACTACAGAGCTAGAGCTTAATGACTTGTACACGTAAAGGCACCAAGAGACACAGGGAAGATAACTGCAAATTTGAAGGCACACTGTGTGTGACTATCTTCACA
Source organism: Lanius collurio (assembly GCA_020086605.1). Taxonomy (NCBI): domain Eukaryota; kingdom Metazoa; phylum Chordata; class Aves; order Passeriformes; family Laniidae; genus Lanius; species Lanius collurio. The sequence goes on along the minus strand of JACBWW010000060.1, from coordinate 838,210 downwards.
AAATTCTGGAATTAGGACATTTTTAAAAAGGACTGTGGCAGTTTGTTTTCATAAAAATACCATTAAATACATGATCAGGAAACGTCATCTCTTACAAATCAGCTTGGCCCAGGAAAGGCCATGTTTTCTTACAGATTCTCATTTCACCATAAGAGTAATATATTCAGTTTAGCATAAACTTCCTCCTCATTAACTAAAGTTTAGCTAAAGCTATCCTAATTAACTTATAAGAACACACCCAGTCATTTGCACCAGTTGGAACAAAACCAGCTTAAAACATATTGCAAATCTCCTACTGCAGCTCAGGGTCCAGTCAAGCTGTTAGCTGAACTCAAAATCACTTACAAACTCATCAAGACTTTGAAACATTTATCATTTTTTTTGCAATTAATTGTTTAAACTATTAGACAGATTCAGATACACATGACCAAAATATGAGGGTTTAATAAACTACCATGGATCAAGTGAACTGTGACAGTTAAACAGTTGAATACTCCCAGCCTCCAGCAGGTAACTGATAGAAGAATGTTTGCTTTTATGTCAGCTGAAAAGTGAAGTCATGGTATCTGTTTATGGGGCTATCAGGATGCTCTGCCTAAGTGGTGGTAAAGCAGCTCAAACTTGCTTCTATTTACAAAAGTTATCAGTGCCAATGGAAAAGAGGGTGTTGAAGAATGCTGAAACCAGCCTGACTCATCAATCTCTAAGTTAAACATTCTATTCTGAGGAACAGTCTTTCCTGAGAGAAACTGGCACTGGTGAGGATGCAGCAGACAGAGCTCCTGATAATGGAACCAGCAAGAGACAGTGCTGATAACTTAAGTAAAGCTGCAAAGCCGATACATCTGACTGTCAATCACTTTATAGTACAAAAGCCAAGGCCCTCTTTTTAATGGCAGAGAATCTTACATAGCTCCTTCTTGGATGGAGTGTGTGTGCAGTTTCCTCCCTTGAGTGGCAATCCCCTTCCAGATTACTCCTCAAGGCTGAGTAAAAGATACTTGCCCATGGCCACTGGTCACCATAAATTTCTACTTGATTATTTTGCTAGCTTTAATATTGTTGCTTCAATATGGCTTCAGTAAATAGTGCACTATACTAGAAGTTATAACTATACTATGTATTAAATAAAAATTATCTTTTAGTCTAACCATTATCATTATGATCATCGATAAATAATTTACTTTAATAACTTAAGTATATTGGGTTTGCCACCTTTAAGCCTTTAAGTGGGACAAAGTTGCATAAAGGTTCAATTGCCCTTGCAATATCCTTTAAACATAAACTGTCAACCAAGTCTGAGGCTAAGACTGGATCCAACCACACCTTTATTCCTCTCTGAGAAAGATGTTAGCATGCAGGGGGTTTAGAAAACAAGTTCTGTACCTCATACCTCAGTGAGAGGGATTCTCTAATAAACTCTGTTCAAAGCTTCCATTCTGCCCGTGACAGGTAGGGGACTGGGGTCCAAAAACTAGCACACATCCAATACGTAGGTTCAAAAGAGATACTTAATGACTGCAATGTAATGACTAATGTATGCAATGACTAATAACTGCACTGGCAGTTTAGAGCAGTTTTCAGTACACCCTTGACATAGAAAGCTGAAAAACTCCCCAGGCAGAGCTGCAGGAGCTGCTGATAGAATTGCAAGCGAGCAAAGCTCTACAAACTTGTGTCCATCTGTGAAGCAGGTATGTTTGTGAAGAAGGATCACATCTGAACCAAGTACAACACTCATATTGAACAGACAGGGAGTGCTGAGCTGGGGCAGGGTATTTAGTACATAATAAATCCACTTGAAACTTTTGCCTCTGCAAGTCTAACAAGAAAAGAAGAACAACAAAATCTTTTTATTTCTCACAGTTGTCAGTAGGTAAAGTCGAGTTTAAAACAAAACAGATACTTTGTTGACTAAGAGAATGTTATTTTTGCCTATTAAGCTTCTAGAGCGGAAGTTCCTTAGAGCACATCAAAACAGGAAAAGATAACTAGAAATGTTATTCTAGCAGTTGCAACACTTAAGTCACAGCCATAAAGGGGAAATAATCCCCCACAAGTAAAAAGGGATGAGCTATAGAAACAGCCATGCTCACTAGACAGTTCGTGTTGCTGCCTCAAAAAAAGAAGAGCATGTCTGGACCTTGCAACCAACAACACCATGGAAATGATCTTAAATGCCACAGGAGAAGAGAACCATAATAAAAGTATTTTTTAAGTAAGTCCTCTTGGGAAGGGAAGGAAAGGTTCAGAAAGGGTTGGTAAGGTTCGGAAAGGAAAGTCTAGGCAAGGGCAGGAAAGGGCAGGGCAAGGGCAGGGCAAGGGCAGGGGGGGAAGGGGGAAGGGAAAAGGGAAAAGGGAAAAGGGAAAAGGGAAAAGGGAAAAGGGAAAAGGGAAAAGGGAAAAGGGAAAGAAATCTGGACTGTGTAGGACTATCTGTTACAGCTGTCACATATGAAGGAAGCATCAGAGCAAAGGCATCTTTTGCTGAGGCACATGAGGCACTCAGAATAACAAAGCAGGATAGTCAATGTTAAAATCCTGAGCGCAGATTTTGGTAAAGCCAGGCTGTAAAAGGAAGACTCAAAAATTTGGCCTTTAAATTGAATGGACTTTAAATCTCATTGGGTTTGATAGCTTAAATTCATGGGCACTCTGCAACAGATACAGCAACTACTATAAAACAAAAAAGAGCAAGATAGAAAGAACTGCCCAATCTAGAAATATTAAGAATTACTGCAATTATTCATTACATAGGAAGATAGCTACTACAGCTGGGGCTGTAAAGGATAATATGAATGCATCAAAAGCTACGAACATCATCAGGCAAGCTATCGAGAGATTCATTTCATGTGAACTCTGACTTGAGTACAGATGACAACAAATGAGTCTCAAAACCTCAAAAAATTATGTGAAATATACAGAAATGAGATTTCTGACTACAAGTCACATGATCACCAGAAGATTTGCTTTAGTTCCTGACGCCTAGAAAAAAAAATGGTCTGAAACTGTCCATGTAAGCAAAAAAGTAGCAAAATTCGTGCATGAATACAGTATCTTCTATATTATTTTAAAAAATAAGAGGAAGACAGTGAAGTTACGCAAACAGTACCAAAAAAGTAAAAGCATCTTGGCTTCCATTATTAATTTGGTTACTTACATTCAAAACTCATTTATCTATATGCTGATAAAAGTCCTCCAAAGAATTTAATGTGAACCTGAATTAGAATCAGATAATCAACCTCCCAACACAGCTGAAATTTCTAAAATGTCTAAGGAATTTTTCAATAAAACATTAAGATGGGCAGAAGTAACTAATCTTAGTATCTTCTCACTTACTTAGAAATGTTTTCTTGTCTGAAGCTGTCATTAGCATATTCAATTAAATGTGCACACTGGTCTTGCAGTACCCAATAGAATCCTTGTATAAGAGACATGCAATAGTGCTAACATTGAAATATTTTTATTGATTCTTCTGGCAGTATCCAGGTATCTCCTAATACTGAAAGTAATATTATAAATAATGCAGAGTCCATGCTACTGTTTTAAGTTCCTCTGTGCTACTGACTCACCTATACCATGGGGATAACAGTACTTCTAATTTTCACATAAGCACTAAGAGAAAAAAAAATTACTGAGGGATGTAACAAATACTGAGCATATATATACATGAGTGTCCCAGTCAGTCTTGATGCTGATTAACAACAATAACTTGTTTAAACCTCTTTTCTGTCCCACAAAGAGCACTAAAAATAGCACGAGGTTATTCTGATTAAACAGACATGACAAAATAAAGACAAGTAAGTGCTAATCCACTTCAAGCTGCATGTTAAATTCAAAAATAAGCTTGATTCCACCAAGGGGAAAAAAAGAGCATGATTTTCAGTAAACCTTGAAGAAAAGGTGTTCTGCAGCCTTAAGCTAAAATGTGTAAACAAACAGTTTCATATGAGGTGGTCTTCAAATTTTTTATGACAAATAAAACTGTATTGGGGTGTGCCCTGAGCTGTTTTGTGGGCAGGTGAGACTGATGTGAATCACCCTTAATTGTAGCCAAGCAGCTGCTTGGAACATGTTTACATGACTCAAAAAAAACACAGTGTCATAATCTGTGGCTGACCTAGGGTTTTTCTTTGATAAGCAGAAACAGATCTCCATAAGTACCAACTTTAACTCCCATAATAATAAATCTCCATATTTAAGTACCAACTGAAACTCCCCGTTATCTGATAAGAATTCATGCAACAAATAGTTTTAACAATTGGAAAGCTGTTCAGAGACATTACTACGTACTGCTCTGCAGCAACATAGTGAGATTTTTCTCATGATGTGCATTTTTATAGTTTTATTTAGTACTGTGGTCTTTGCACTACAAAACTTATTTAATCTCAGACTATTCTTCATCTGTCTCAGAAATGTGTGAACAAAGGTAAGAAAACAGACCACTCGAAGATTTGTAGGATTACAAAAAAATGTATGTTTTTAGAGATTCTCAAGAAAACTGAAATAAGAACTCCAATGCTTTTTCTGGGAAAAATAATATATTTAGAGGTGGGCACTGCCATAAATCCTTGCTGCTGGACTTCATTGAACCCCAGGTGTGAGGGCAAGCCTCTGGAGCACACCCTCAGTGCCCAGGAGGGTTCACCAGCAAACACATAGTGGAACAGAGATGGACTAAGTGTTCACTTAATCCTCTCTGTGCCCACCGAAGATATGCCTTTATCTACATGTCCCCCAGCCCATGTTCATCTAATATGTTTCTAATAATCCCTTGTGGTAGGGACTTGACAACCTCCCCATGCACCTGTCAGTGTTTCCCTAGCCTTACTGGAAGCACAGTATTCCTCAGACATTTTCCACAGCAGCTAAGGCTGCTCTTTTTCCTCATGCCTTGCTCATGAAGGACAGACTACATCTAATTCTTAGCTATATCTTTCTTTTACTTGAGGATAAGAAACCACTCAACTATTTTTTTTAAACTTTTATGTAGAATTCTAATCCCTCCTCTTGATCTCCTGCAGACTCTCTCTGGCAGGCCTTCATAGACATCTCGATTTTCTAACCCTAGCAAGTCCTGACTCTGCTTTGCACTCCGCAGCTGGAAAGAAGAAGGTGGCTCTCAATCAGGGATTACAGCCTAGATAAAACATGATTTTTTGACAGCTAGATTAGTTTAATTAAAAAACAACATGTAGGAACCAATTGTGGTAACAAAAGGACACAGCTTGCTCTTGTACATGACCAGAGTTCCAGCTCCTGTTGGTTTCTTGAGGAGGCAGTGGGGACCACAGGTATTTGCACCTGTGCTGGGTTTTACTTTGGTCTGAAAGGAAGTTTTAAGAAAAACTCTTCCAGGGAAGCAGCATTTAGAATCATAGGATAGTTTGGGTTGGAAGGGTACATGAAAGATAAACTAGTTCAACCACTAATTTGGATTTGTTAAAAACATGCCTAACTGCAAATACCCCTGGAGCTCCCAGCTGATGGAGGCCACAAAAACAGAAGTGCTGTAACACAAGAGTGGGCATGCAAAATGAAAAGAGAGCTTTTAAATAGACCATGACTCAACTACTGCTTATCACAGGAAGGTCATTCATATACCAGCTTTTCATGAAGATAAGCAAGTCAGAGTAAGATAGACTGGCAAGCAAAATTCACGTGAGGTTTATCATGACTAAACTAGACCAGAGAACCCCAGACTCCATGTCTTTGGCACAAAAATGATCAGAAGGAAACAGTGCAAACGGCTTCAGAACATTGTTCCAAAAGCTTCAGAGCAACTGCAGTGCTCCATTGCTCGTTCATATTTACTGCTTGCACTTCAGGGACTTATCACAGCTATTTCACAATAACTTGTAAGACAAAAAATGATAATAATCTGAACCTTTTGCAGGAGGAAGATGCTTTTTTTTTTTTTTTTTTTTTTTCATTAGATGCTGTTAACATCCTTCAAGTTCTCACACTTTGCTGACAGGAAATATTCTCTGTTAAATTGCAGAGATAAATGCATTCCCAATGTACTTTTAAAACATTTTGCCTTCCTGCAATTCATAACCCTCTTCTGCTCCTTTCAGCATAAATTCCCATATCTAATCAGAAGTAGAAGAAAGTCAGAGGTATCTAACTGTAGTTCATTTCACACAGGTCACAGATGTGCTGTCATCAGCCCTGTGTGGAAGGCTCCCCCAGATAGGTTTGTACCATCCTGGCCACATCCCTGCTTTCTGAAACTATAGCCTTCAGTACAAATGAAGTCTTCTTATTTCCATAACCATAAGGAAAACCTTCACATTCCCACAGAGAGTAGAAAGGACTTAAAACATAAAACCTTAGCAGATGGCAGACCCTTCTTCATGACCGAAATAATTCAGATAGAAAGGGGAGCCAAGAGAGCAATCTTCTTCCCTTTCTTCCCTTTGTCACAGGAATTATCAATTCTTCTTCAAAGAAGTTGCCAGCAATGAGAAGGTAACATCAGTTGCAGAAATCACTCTCCCACTAAACCAGTCATTGTCAAGGCAGCACATTTCACACAGTCTCAAGTAACTAGTAATATCCATAATTTCCACCTCAATCACAGAAAGTCTAGCTCTTTCTTCTTAAGCCTGCTTAGCATCTTCAAAGGGCTGCTGCCCTCCCAAGAGGGCTGCTACACTCCATATCCTTACTTCTCTGGCTGCAAAATCCTAGAGCACCAGAAACCCAGTGGAAGCTTTCCAGCCTTCCATGGGGTCCTGATAAAGGAGCTTTGCCACTCATTGACTCCTACCTGAGCCTGGCCTTGCCAAGAATTCCTAAGGCCTTTGAGGCTGAAAGACACATCACTAACCTGAGAAAAAATGAAATGGCCAGAGATGATGTGCACAAAATCAACAAAGCAATAGCAAAGTTTAATATTCCAGATGCTAGTCAACAAGGTTTGACTCATCACTGACCAATAGTCCTTGCACAAACCAAAACTCACTATAAAATACTTTCTGCATTTGAAAATTGCTAATATGGGGGTCAAGCTGTTGTAAGACACAAAAACATCTGTCTTCTATGGGTGACTGTAAGTTTTATGAAATATCTTTATGCTGTACACTAATGGCTTCACAAATTATTTCTCCACTGCTTAAAATTGATAACATTTTATATATTATTCAACAGGCACTAGCTTGTTTTTTGTTTCTCTCTTACTGTCACTTCCTATGGTCAACCTCACACCACAAGATCACCAACCACTGTTTATGTTAACAGCTGCAGTTATAGACTATGCATCATCCTCGTGGTCTATACAATGCATGTAACATTCTGGAGGGCTGAACAGTTGGTTAAACCACAAGAACACTGTAGGACTTTGCTAGACACTTTTAAAGTTAGTCCTGATAGGTGCATAAGTGTAAAACTACAGCTAAAATGCTTCTTACTGCTGTAACATGGAAAAAACATGTATAGCAAACCACCTGTAATAGTGAGAGAATGTACATAATTCAGCATCAGATTGAAAGATATCATAAGGGGTTGCATGTGTCTTCCTCAGTGAAAAGCATGCCTGACATCCCTCCCCTGCCACTGAGAAGTATAACTGAATGAGCTATGCATGTCAGCAAAGAGGGCTTCTGGAAAGACTATGCCTAGCTGGTAGCACTGACTCCTTTCGTACAGAAGAGGGTTATGAAAGTTCATGTCAACTTTTGGTCCTAAGTCACATAAATCTAAAATAATTTACTGGTTCACACCAACTCTCTGCCCCAGTGTTCATAAAAGCCATTTCCTCTGAAACAAGACTGGCAACGTGCACTTCTAAATAACCTCAGTTTTATGCCCTCTATGGTACAGAAAATCTTACATTACAGTGGAATCTCTACTGCCTGTGCTTAAGCCAGTGTACAAAATACACTGTTTTCTTCATTCTGCTAATGAGACCAAAAAAAAAAAAAATCCTTCCCTGCACAGTATTTTAAAAAAACCCACATATCACAGGGCTTCTTAAGTACACAACAGTAATTTATTAAATAAGAGAAACTTCCCCCTCTGGAAAACAATAAAGAAAAAAGTTATTTTGAAATTCATGAGTTTAGTAGACTGAGATGACACACATGTATTAACAGGATGAAAAAAATACTACAGCAGTCTCTACTGTTTTTACTCGTTGTCTGAATTATATATTTTGCATTTGAACAGGTGGAAAATTAGCATAACCAAAGCTTAATTTTCTCTCTTAATTTTAATCAAAAGGTTATTGTAATATTTTTTCTTGTTTGTTGTTTGGCTTGAATGACAAAGTGTATTGGTTTTAAATGGTTCTCAAATATGATAAGACAATTTTTCAGTAAAATGACTGGGAATAATTCTTGTCTGTACTTATAGTCACTCACTCATTTCCAAATCAGCTTACTTCACAAGTAGAAAAAGCTATTTTCTCCCAACTGCCAGACATATAACTTATGACACATAAATTTTTAAGCTACCCTTATCTTCTGCATGCTTTAGAATTAGGGACATAAAATAGCAGCCATTAAAAAAATCTCAAAATTCCTCCTTCAGAGAAGTCATGCTTTTATACATGGAAACAATACTTGTTTAAGGGGTTGGTAAACTGGCCCTTAATTCTAAAAAAATTAAAAATGCAAAATTTCAGAAGTAGAAAGGGAAACCACATTTTCATTAGATCAAATTTCTATTCAAAATCTTAATATTCAGAAAATCAAGTCGAATCTGCTATGTGATTATTGTTAAAACTAGTTAATTTCCCTAATGTTTCATAGAACATGACACTCTTAGTTCTCCACATTGCCAATCCATGGTCCACATGCTTCTTTCATGGGCCACCTTCCTGATGAAAATTGGGAAGGTATGACACAACACACTCAGAGACCCTTTAAGCTTGCTACTCTCTGTGGTCCCAAGGTGCACAGATCCACTGTAAATATAAAGCCACATCAGAACTATCACTCTGCCACTGGGTTGCTCCCTCAGCATGAGCCTAAGGCTCTTTTTGGCCTTCCTGATCTCAAGAAAGGAAACTGCCTAAGACATAGATGTTGTCAGTGCCAGACCCTGTGATGTGGTCTGGCCACAGTCACAACTGGATTGACAGCACTTGATGGCCCAGCTATTGACTCCTGGATCTGAGCTGTCTGCCTAAGGTGGTCCCTCTGTATTCAAGGGAGGCAAATTGGTATGCCCAGGGTACTTACACCTGTTCTATTTCAAACCTTTAGGATAAGAGAAAATCATGCCCTAAAAGCACCAGTTTCTCTCCACTGACTGTGGAAGAGCTCTAGACAGCCAGCTTAAATATGGACATGCATAATGTAGGCAGTGATTGCACAGCTCTGACAGTCACAGCCAGATCAAAACATATTATTAAATCTTATGAAGGATGACTTGACTTTGAGGCCTAATGTAATGCAGTTGAATTAACACTGAAACCTAAATAGATACAGTTAAAAAACATCCACCTGCAAATGTAAACCAAATTACAGGTTTATAGACCGAAGGAATTATAAAGCAACATGAATGAAAAGCATTATAGGCAAGGTGAAATGAACTGCTTGTTATTTAAGACACTCACCTTATTTCCATTACCAAAGAAGAATTTATTTTCCAACCTTCTACAGCATGTTGGAAGATTGAGGAGCCACCCTTTCGAATTATCTTATCAGAGCTATTGATCATTGATCTACTCAAGCTCAGTTCACCATATCTGCAATGCAATATAAAAACACACAATTACATCAAGGCTAAAAATCCAGTTTAAATAATTTACATCCCAAGAACCATCAATATATTCTTTTATTCACAACAAAAAAAAAGCAATTATCTCTCAGCTTTCTAAAGAAAATAAACTGTAACTGAAAAAAAAAATTATGGGACAGCCATCTATAATACTTGAATATGCAGATTAAGAGCTTAAATATGTTTATATTTGTAATATAAATAGACATAACAAGAACTACAATAAAATCCAAATTGTGAATCTGGACAAAACTTCATTATGTTTGTGAAGCAGATTCTGCACTTCTAGGTTACAAATTTCTTGTAATAAACTAAGAATTAAGTGTTAAATTCCTAGCCTTTGCCCAGCAATTGTTCATAATCTGCAGTACTGGCTTAATAGATATCTCTGGCCTCCTGCTGATGCTAAAGATTTTTAAGCATGGAATTCTGGAGTTTAATGGGATACAAAATACAAAATTTCCCCAACACCTCATGAGACTTTTGCATGCATACATACAAATCACTCCAACTGTCTTATCCTGTCCATTAGTCTAATGCTTATAACTTTTTCATAATGTTATCTTAAAGAATAAATACAGTAAGCTTTGGGTGATGACCGTTGAACACCTGGTAAGCTAGCACAAGTTGCAGTGATATTAGCCAACAGGATCACATAAATGGGACAGAGAAACCCAAACACTACAAGTGCAAGGTGTTAGGACTAAAATTAATTTTTATTTCACATTTTTCCATTATCACCCATACTGTTCCCTTTTAGATGCCAGAGCAACATTCAGCTGAGTTCAAACACAGCTGTTAATCACAAATATATCAAAGTTGTTGGATATAAAAATCTACCACACAGAATGACTTGTAACTCAGCAGTCTTGTCACTCAGGTGTGCACAGGACAATAATATAAAAAAAATATGTTTATCTGTTAAATAAGCATGCTCTGAAATACTGCCAATAAACAATACCTTAACTTGGAAACAGAATATGTGACCACAGCCCTTCAAAGAACAAAATGGAAAGGATGTGAGACTGTAAACTTTCCAAGAATTGCTGAGTTGTGTTTTTCTGTGGATGGAAGTTCTGATAACATTTGGATCACCACCCTTAGTAAGGAATACAGAAACATTACTTCTGTATATATCAAGCAAAATATTTAGTAAATTATACAACAGACTAAACACAAGCTAACCTGTAGTGGGACATTAATTACGCTAAATTAACGAAACTGGTAATATATAGTAATTTCTAGAAAGTGCTGTCATTGCAAAAGCCCCTATAACTATAAAACCAGTATGATGCACTTCACCAAAATCACCCTGCATTACTTGCAGCTTCCTTTCTTCCTCATGTCCATGCCAACACCCTGCAGCCCTGACATCACACGAATGCAGAGGTAAGGCTGCCACCTACTGAAAACCTACAACTTCAGGTACAAGACCTGTATGCAAATTAACCAAATCCTAGTAACTTGAAAGCATGGAAGGATGCTGCAGAAGTCCCTAAATTCAATAGCCAGAATCCAACTGATAATTTTTGCTATACTAAAAATTTTTATTCCATAAAACTTTTCCAAATTGGTTGTAATAATTTTGATTACATATATATTCCTGCATGTATTTTCTAGATGCATTGACTGCATGCATCTAAAGGAAAATTACCAAACTACATCCAGGTAAAATTCTCAGTCTAAATATACTTCAGAGATGTCTCTAGTTTATTCTGGGTTAAACATTATTCAGTAGACACTTGAACAGTAAAACAAGTGACAAAACTTAGCAACAAAATGCATTGCCAACACTTAAACCATAGCATTTGAAATGTGGTTGACTTCCATAGTCACAATTAACAACTGCAGTGAGTTACACAGATTGAACATCGAAACGATGTTAAATCATGTTTTTATTATAGAAGGTCCTAGGCACTTTGTGTTAAAGTTACTACTATGAACACAAATGTGCTCACTTACATCCTCCTCTCCCTTTTACTGGATTGTTTTAATTTTCAGTTAAAGCAATATTAAATAAACTAATATATATAAAAAACCCCCAACTTTTTCCAGGTAATGTGTAAATAACTGGAAGATATTTGGATTACTTTGTATCTTCTGGAATCACTGCAAATCCTCTCTGATGTAAATGAAAGAGCCACCATACTGTGACAGCAACTCACAGCTGACAGTGTCAGCCTTCACTTTGGATTACCTTGCCTTGGTGACCAATCAGACCAACATAATAAGACCCTCTTCTCATGAAAGTAGTTCATTAAATGAAGTAACATCTTTCAAGCATATGCCATATCAGTAGAAGATGGCACTGCTTAAGAAATACTACACTGCACATAAAATGCATGTTTCATTACTTGTTTAATCTTTACAGGGACATTACTGTCTATTTGAAGCAGGGTATGCTTTACAGTAATTGTCCTAGCACACTTTGCTAGGAGAGCACACAGCTGGTTTAAAGTTTATAATGTAATTTGGAACTGTATATAATCAGTCCATTTTGTATTGTCTAGGATTAACCTCTGGTGCCACTAATAACCTAGGATGGACCATCTCACACATCCATAACTTCTGAAAGTAAATCATCCCATGGAAAACTAACTTTGCTTGCCCACATGGGCAGTTAAAAATAACCCAGCGTCCTGAACTCCTAATTCAAGAGAAAGGCATGTGTAACATATCCAGGGGCAGCAGTAATGAGCAATTAATTTTTAAGGTATTTTTTCTGCTTCACATGGTAATAAATGGGATGAGAGGTTGTAAAGAGAAAAAATATTTCAACAGTGAAAGTGAGTAGTACCATATTGAACAAGAAGTCTCACTGATAAAGAGATATCACAAAATTACTTGTGAGAAGTATATTACAGATGTGTTTTAAAAAGTTTGTTAGGAACATACACATCTATAACTAAACACTTGTTTTCTTTCATTGAATATTAAAACAACACTTCATTTTAGTAGGTTTTAAGTTGTGTCAAACAATAATAAGTTGAAGGAGTTTTTCTCTTTGCAAACTTATATAAAGTAATTTCTGAATAATTTCATCAGTTCCCTCTAGTCTGAGAGGAAGGAGCACATACTAAGAAACATAGGTATTAAAGACAATTCTCCCTCACACATTCATTTGCACCTGTGCTTTCACACAGCTGTAACCCAAAAAATTTAAACTTCTGTACGTCTCCTAGGAATACAGATAGCTTTGTGGTAGAAACTGGATTACACCCAGGCTGAACAGGAGGAAGAGATACCAGCAAGTTGTGAAAATCTTGAGTAACAAGAGAAGCAAACATCGTACACATACAGCTGAGGCCAGCCCCTGCTCTCGACACGTGCTGGAGCCACAGCTGCCCAGCCGTGCCCAGCTGCCTTCGTCCCCCTACCGCACCACACTGCCTGGGAATGCACTTTCTGTCTTTAACTCCTGGGCCAAGTAGGCTGTAATTGCCTCAGCTTCCTCTAGGCCTGTACGGATATTTACAACCTCCTTAAATAAGGCAAGGGTTTACACGAGAGGACTAAAATCTCCCCACAGTCGATATGCACAAGCAAACAGAAAGTGTGAGCTTCTGCTTAGCTTTTGCTGATTTCATTAAACGACCAACAAATTTATGCATTGCTCCAGTAAAAACAAAATCATATACACCTCCTTGGAAAAGCCAGCTTGGCTGAAAATCCAGCATCTTTAGAGAATACCAGCAAGCTGGGAGAAAAATGAGGAATGCAGGCATTCATGTACATAAAGAGAAAGCTGAGGTGCAAATAGAAAAATGGCAAGGAACTCTTTCCGTTTCGTTTGAGTTAACGACAAGCAGCAGAGGGAAAGTATGTAACAGTCAGTCTCAGCGAGGGACCAGAGTTTCCAAAGGAGGAAACTGGAAAGCTAAAGGGGATGACCCACACTCTCTCAGAGAAAGAATCCTTAAGGAACATCCAATTGAAGCACAGCTCCCAAGAAAACTTCAAAGACGGAAGCAGGCGTTCACCTGCATCCCGGCACGCCTGCCTGCGAAAGGCACAACGCGCGCCGGGGGTCGCAGCCGCCACCTCGGCCTGCCCTCGGGGCAGCCGCGGACAGGCGAAACTTCCCAGGAGCGCCCCGTTTCTGCGGGTGAGAGGCAACCTCAGCAGCTGTGCAGCTCCCGCCCTTTCCTGTGCACTCGCACCCTGCCTGCGGCCGCCGAGCCCCGACAGCAAGCCCCGATCTCCACCCGGTCCCGCAGCGGCATCCGCACCCTCCGCAGCGCCCGCCAGCGAGAGCGCCGAGCTGCGCTGGCACCGCAGGCTGCGGGTCACAGCCCGAGCGGCACCGGGGCACCTGACGACCCAGGCAAGGACGCGCAGGTGGACCTCGGGCAGGGACACGGCCTCGCCACCTCCTCGGACCGCCCTCCCGGCGCGGCGCCCCGCAATTACCCGGTGAGAGGTGCCTCCTGGCGCTCCTCGGTCCGCGTTATTTCCTTCGTCTTATAGAAGATGAGGAGGAGACTTATGGTACACACAGTCCACCTCTTCCTGACGGAACGCATGTCTTCTGCGAAACGCGGGCCCCCTCCCCCTTTCTCTTTGTTTGTCAGGGGTGTGCTGGAAGCAACTGCACACGCGGCATGAATTTCTAAAAACACGGCGATGTATTTTTTTTGTTGCTTGTGGGTTTTTTTTCCCGAAATAATTACAGACGATAAAACAAAATTAAAACAAAAAACCAACCAAACAAAAAAACCCAGGCACGAGTAGAGGCTGGGGGTTCTTTGGCGTATAGTTTCTCTCTTTCGCCCTGCCCTGCCAGGCAGCTTGACTTGCAGGTGATAACTCGCTCGCTTCGACCGGGGAGACGACTCCGCGATGCTGCTGCGCGTTAGCCGAGGAGCGCCGAGGCGGGGAGCACTCCGCAGCTCCGATCGCGTCCTGATCCGCTGCGGCGCCGCTCGGCCGGAGGCGCGGCCAGTGCCGCCCCTCTCGGCGGGGCGGGGACGGCGGGAGCGGGGCCAATGCGGGCGGATCGGGCGGAGCCTGGGCGTGGGGAGGAGGGCCGCGGGCGTGGGCGGTGCTGGGGGGGCGAGATGAGATGGGGGAAGCTCGTCGGCAGCTCTGCCGGATTCGGAGAGGGTGTCCCTTCTTCGCTTGAATCACGTCGATTGTGCCCGTGTCGCCGGTTGGGCGTTAAAAGTTACAGCGAAGGACCGCTAATGCTGTGTCGCTGCAAAGGAGCGTGCTTCTTTTTCAGAGAAGGGTGAGGGGTTTTGTTCGTTGGAATTTTTTTTTCCCTCTCTCCCGCTAAGGATGATTGTGGCTTGAACGGGGCACTGCAGGTTTTTCCTGGTCTCCCTGCCCCAAAACCCGCAGGAGAAGGCAGAAATGCAGAAGGGAAGCGGTGTGGGCCCCGCACACACCCTCCGCGACCCCAGAGTCCGGCCAAATCCACCGCCCATGCCCTGCTCCGCGGGGTCTTATTTCATCCACATGGTCTCAACATGGCCATTATTTTCCTAACTTCTGCTGAGACGGCTTCTACGAAACCCAAAACGAAACGAAAAAAACCCAAACCTTTGAGACTGATAATGCCACACGAAAAATAAAATATTAGCTATATCCGCTTTTCTCAGTATTGTTTTTGCCTTTTTCAAAGTGAGTGAGCTGCCCCGGAAATATGCTTATTCTGTGTGACAGGGATCTGCCCACAGCCCTGAAGTTTATTCTTACGGAGCAGGCAAGACCAATATCACTCTTCTCCCACTGGGACCCAGAAAGAGTTTGTGACAATTCTAGTGTTACTTCTCTTTCCTAGCTTAGGTTAAAAGCAAGAGCTCACATGATGACAGAACCTTCCCTGGGTCTATTTGGTCTGATATGCTCTGTCCAGAACTGATCCCAAACAGACAGGAGGATGCAAGGAAATTTGGAAGTAAGAACATATTTTTTCCTTTCCAGGAGAGTACTCCCTCACAGGCATTAGGAATGAAGAAAGGTTAGAGAAGTTGTTGAAAATCTTAAGGCTGCTAATAGCTGTTATGTTGGAAAAATCAGTTGTGTGTAGTAAGAAACTTTCAATTCAGTCTCAGTGGAATGGAAACTGCAATTTCCTTCCACACAAGCCAGATCAAGCTGCATTTTCTGTGCTCTTCTCTGCTGTAGCTCTGATAACTTAGTCTCAGAAAGTGATCTCTAAAAGGCATCAGCAGCAAAAGGAGAAAGCCAATTCTACTTTTGAGAGTGAAGTTCAAATTTTACATTGTGTAATTCCTGACATTCTTTTCTAGAAAAAAAAATTGATTCAATGCAAAAATTCTACTTAATACATTTGTAAAATCTATATCACATGTTCAGCCTAACAGTCAGGATTCTTGTCAGTGTTGTTAACCCTGTTGAACATCTGTGATGATTTTTTTTATATACCTTATATAATTTTTGTATATTAGATTATTTCGGTAGTTAGATGAAATAATTGAAAATAGGTGTTGAAAATGTATATAGAGAATCCTGAATTCACCCGTCTTCAGAGGTGGTATTACTTGGTTTCACTCACAAATACCAAAGGCAGTTTACAATACAGTTAGCCACAGCAGCTCCTTGGTTTCATGCCAGGCCAGATGCATGTTCAGAAACCAGTGTGCCTCCACCTTCTTCTTCTCCTCCACCTTCTGTTGCACTTCTTCCTCCCTGAAGAAGGAACCCAGCTCCCCTACTTCCTCAGAACTAATCCTCACCCCACAAAAGAAATTTCTGCCTGCATCTAAGACACTTGAGAACTGACAGCAATGTTTATGCAGTGCCCAGCAATGCACTTTTCTCTCCCTGCTCAGTCTGATTGCAACTAGTCTCACTGAAACTGACCAAAAGAGTTGAAGCTCCTAACCATCGAGACCCTAAAGGTTTTTTCTGGTTGCTAGAATGTAAAACTGTCTGTTTATACTTGAGTAAAATATGGAGAAAACCACTTCTCAACAAAAGCACAATGTGCATAACAAGCTGTGGCATTTTCCTGAAAATTTTGGCTGTTCCTATGCCCGTCATTCTACTACCATTAAAACACACTTCTGGGTCAGAAAAGGACTGTGGCATCCTGAGATAGGAACCAGCTTATCCCCTGCAGTGATTCCCTGTCTTCACCTTCTGCTCATGCCATTCAAAGTTCTGACGTTATCTATATAACAGGGTCGGTCCCAGAGTCACTGAAGTTGCTTTAAAGTGTATTCAGAGCAAGTTCCATTCCTCTTCCAAATCACTCCTGAGCATTCATTCAGAAATAGGCTTACAGCTCTGACTGCAGTGAGGAAGACCCCTCTCTTAGCTCTTCTGCCCTTCCATAGGTTTCCTTCCTAGTATAGTTTTATTCTCTAGCTCTATACTCATGTACAGGCAGACACAAATAGTATACAGATATATAGCACATATATAATATAATTCAGCCAGGTGTTACATTTCACTTACAATGATAGAATTTATTATTACAGAAAATTAGTTTGCTGTATAGAGAGTTTAAATATTCATATCTAGTATTTCACTAATTCCTTCAATTAGCTTTCTTTAATGTGTCATCAACAGCACTTCATAACTCTAACAAACTCTCTAAATGATGCCTTGAAATTATTTCCTCTTTCTCATACATCCTAATGATACTTAAATAATGAATTGCATTTATATCAAAATAGTATGGTTTATTTTACATGAATTAGAGGAATGATTTATCTCTGTGAACCCAAAAACATATTCAGTAAATCCTATTTCATGGTATCTGGTGATGACAGCAAAATTTCTTTTATGAAGACTACTGGAGGAGCAAAAATATGAATAATACAAATAATCACGCATTTAAGCCTTTCAAATTTCAGAGTGCTAATTAGTTTCTATAGCAAAGAGTTCTTGAAGGACTGCATTTCATGCTGAAGAAAGTGGCTAGAAACTTGAAACATTTATGTTTGTTAATGCATGTTATAATATAAACTCCTTTTTTCATTAAGAGTATTTCAGGTTTTATGTAGGTGCCCAGAAATATCTTCTGAATTAATTCAGCCTGATTTATCACTGAGGATAAAGAGACAGTGGAAGAGATTTCCTGGGGAAGATATAGGATTTCAATCACTAGTTATCTTTAGGACAAAGTTACAGAAATCTCTGGATTTTAACTCAAGGTGGAAGGATGAATAAGGTAAATTTGTCAGGTAGCCTCTAACTATTTTTTTAAATGTATAATTTTAATGTCAATCTGGTCAAATTACAGTGATCATGGCTTTCTGATTCCTGTATATTAACTTTTAACAACATACTCAACATTGTGGAAAGGTCATGTGTTTGTACATGCTTTTGTTTCAAGAGCAGGCAAGGCTGATGTGGCATTCTTGCATTTGCTTAACAACATTAACTCTGATTTAATCCTATGGAATGTGTTTAATAATATTAACTATTCGGGGGTTTTTTTTGTAAAAAAACCCAACTAAATGAACAATGCTTTGTGAAATTTTTAAGTGCTACTGCTACTTCAATCTGTTATCATTGCAGACTTCAATATCCTTTAACATTTTCGTTGATGGTTCAAGCAAAGGCATCAGATACCTCCATAGTTTCTTAGGATTAATGTGCACAGGATACTAAAACTTTACAGAATTGCTCTTACAGACTAAATTTGAATATTATCTATGTTTCTGATTATCATAATCTATACATACTTTCATCAAAATGTACACCTCTTGAAATATTATCTCCTCCTGTTGTAGTAGAAGTCCAGTATTACATTTTTAACATTACTGGCATTGCAAATAGTAGCACTTCAAATGCTTCAAATTTATAATGCAACAGCTTTTCCATAGGCAGCAGAATAAAAGATAATGCACTAAGCTGTATTTTTGCATAGTTTTTCCACCATATAGGACTCAGGGTTTGGGTTGGTGCATATTAAATTTCTCTTGATGTTCAGAGGCACAAAAATCAGGTCAGAATCCATATTCCCATTCACCTCCCCTTTCACTTTTGTGACTAGAATGCAGTGATGACTTAGTGTTTCTAATCACCTTGCAGAACAACCACAGGATCAATAATGAGGATACAGTTAAAACAAACTTAACCGAATTTCTCAACCATTTCTTTTATGTGTGTGATAGGAAGAGCATGTATTTTTCTCTAGAAGAAATTCTGCAGCAGTTCCTTAGGAAGTATGAGAACTAAATTCCAATGAAGCTGTACTCTCTGTTTTACATTCTTTTGTGCAGTAGTGTATTTAGCCAGTGCAGAAGTCCCCAGATAAAGTTGCAGTGCAACAGCAAGAAAGGATTTTTAATTTAGGGGCATACACTGTTGTGTTTATTGCATTGCATACTTCCCTAATCAATGCACAATTTTATATAGTAGGAAAATACTAACCATGTTTATGTTTCAAGCAGAATGATCATGCAGATTGGGACCACTCTGAAAGAAGATACCATCAGTTGTCATGATCTCCTCCAGACTTTTGTGACATGGGATGTTGCAAAAGTCCCACAAATATTGGTTATAAAAGTGCTAGTTCTATGCTAATTCAAGATGGCTCTCAGCTAGTATGCTTTTCAGGAAGGCTAAAACCTCACTACTTTTAGTCAAAATGTCTATCACGTGTAGGGACTGTATATGTGAAATTTGATAATGATGAGCTGCAGTACTTCCCATATTGTATTTAAGTGAGGCTTGAGACAAGTTGTATTTTTTGTAATTGGGATTAAGAGAAAAATCAGGGAGCAGAGAAAAGGGTCAAAAAACATTGGGAAACTAACAGAAGAGAAAGATAGAAGAAGAAGTAGGTATAGAAGAAAAAGGATGAAGATGAAAGGATTAAGGGGGTTGGCAACAGGGAGAGAGTGCAACAGCTGTATCTGATCCAATAACAGAAATTAGAGGGAAAGTTCAGAGTCCAGAAAGGGTACAAGAACCTACTTAAATGGTTCTTAAAACCTACTTACTTAGGTTACAATGTAAGATGGAACCAAAAGTATGTATTCTATTACCATCTTCATAAGCTATTAAAACGAGTGGGGTAGTGTTCTTTATCTTCTCCATGAGTCAGCCCTGATAACCGCCTCCAGGGAGCTATCAATGATAACAGGCCACCAAGTCTCACTGCATGACTCATAGAATTACATCATCCCATTGTGAGATGCTCTGCTCCAGGGGAGGAACCAAACATTTCCACCTGTATATAACCTGAGTCTTGGAACACCACAGGCAGCACCTACCACTGGATTCCTAGAGGGCAAGAGCTCCATAAGCACACCTGGACCTCCAGAGAAGGACCAGACTTTACTACATGATCACCACTTTGACACAACCACATCCATCACTCCAACAGGACAGCAGCAACTGTTTAATCAGATTGCTACCACCACCCTGACCAACAGCCTATCAGGTTGTATTCTGACTATCGGTTTAAGCCAGTGTCTCTGTACTATGGCCTTTATTTAAATTTTCCTATTATATTGTAGTTCTGACTTGGAATCTCTCACTGGTTTTCTTTCAAACTGGTACAAATGGAGAAGTATCACAAATTCATGCCTACTGAGTAAACAACATAAGAAATGCTGTGTCTGCTTTTTGTTTTGATCTGTCCTTCCTGCAAGAACATGCCCCTTGTCTCCCTCACTTGAGCCTGTGTGTGTGCCTGAGCCTGTGTTCAAGCCCTAAATTCACTTCATTGATCAGATACAATTCTGTTTTGGAGTCTGAATGAAGAATTTCTCTTTCTAGAACACAAAACATGACTTGGCCAGGAAACTGCTTTTTACTTAGATGTTTCTTTTAGGTGAAATGAAAGAAAGTTAAGTAAATTTCTGGCTATATTTCCATGCTTGCAGTTTAACTTGTAAATTGCAAACACATCTAAAACCTAACTGGATAAACATTTACAACTCCAAATATCAAACATCAAACCTCCAACTTCTGTCTTCATTAGGGCAACAGGGGAGCTTTTCCTTCAGCTTTGAAACAAGCCAAAATTATTTAAAGTATTTCCAGGTAAAACTTAGGGAGTTAATGAAGAAAACTTGCACTACTGTCCAGCCCCACTGAGACATTCCTTATGAGTTATGGAGTATTTCTGAGAGTTTCAACGGACTCTGTACACCTCCTCATGACATTAGTTGATCTGGACACATTGCTGAAGGAGAGGAGAAGAAAGATCAGTTATATGTAACCATTGTGTTAATCCTAATTTGTCTGCAGTGAAATCTTGTTCAAAGTGTTTCTTCTTAGGTGTTAAGGTTAGGGTTTAGGTTTGGGGTGAGACATTAGGGTTGGGTTTGGGGTTAGAGTTAGGGTGTCTAGAGTTAGGGTTATGGTCATTGCAGTTTAGGGTTATGGTTAGGGTGGTAAAATTAGGTGTTTAGGGCCTAGGTATTACAGGTTAGGGTTGGGGTTAAGGGTTATGTTTTGGATGAGGTTTAACTCACCTGCACTGAGTCTGTTCTGGTTTTAGGTCTCCTCAGATCAGTGAATCCAGCAGAATCCTTCACTCTGTGGAACATCAGGAAGATCTGAAACTGTTTTTCCTGTGTGCTGGGTTTGACTATTAGAATTTTCATCATAGTGTCCAATAAGCAGATGGGGTTTGCATTTGTGCTGAATACAGGACTGATAATACAGATATATTTTTGTTATTGCATAATAAAGGCCTTTTCTGGTTTTGATACTAACATACTGACAAGGAAGTTGGAGATGTGTGGGAAGATGGGAGGAGACACAGCCATGACAGGTGACCCCAACTGACCAAAGGGATATTCCCTACTATGTGACATCATGCTCAGTATACCAAGTGGGATGAAGAAAGGGGAAAGGATGATGTGAGGGGATATTTGGAGTGGTGGTCTTTGATGTTTGTCTTCCTAAGTCACCCTTATGCATTATGGAGCCCTGCTCTCCTGGAGATGGCTGAACATCTACCTGTTCATGGGAAGCAGTGAATTAATTCCTTGTTTTGTTTGCTTGTGTGCATGGATTTCGCTTTCCTTGTTAAACTGTCTTCATCTCATCTGCTGAGCTCTCTGGTTTTTACCCTTCCAATTCTCTCCTCCGTTTTACTGGTGGGGTTGTTAGTGAGTGAGGGGCTGAGCTGCTGTCTGGGGTTTAACCACGACAGCCTGTATTGGTCCCACGGTATTCCCAATGGCCCTCTGTTGGGGTTTTGTAGGTTACCCTCCTGGGGGTTTGGGTTTTTTTTGGGGGGTTTTTTTGTTTATTTGTTTTTTTCCCTCTTGAGGAATTTTTTCCCCATACATGTTGCTGGGGCAACAAGTTGCTGGGTACTTGGGAAGGACAAAGGACCTAGCCACTGACGGTGTGGTCCACTCTCTTTCACCTGCAGGTGTGGGCTTTGGGAGCTGTCGGCATTTGGGCAGGGAGAGAGGCTGCTGCCATCTTGTCAGCATTGCAGGCTTTCTGGTTTTGGCTACCTTCTTTTCTACTGGAGAAACTCTGGGATCCCAAGCCCACCTTTCCCTGCCTTGCTAGGAGCGGGGCTGTGGCCGCTCTCCCCCACTGCTGCGTTTGAGCCTTCGCTACTCTGCAGCCCCCGCTCATCCTGCCTGCTGAACCTCTGGGGGTTTCCCTCTGCAGTTCCAGAGCTGATACATCCTGCTACCAGGGATTTGTGCTCATCCCTGCTGTTACAGCCTGCTGTTCCCGAGGGCCCGGACAGAGCCCAGGATCAGCTGCCCAGGGAGGTTTGTGAAGCCTTTCTTCCATCCCTTCCCGGATCCCAGGCCGCCATCACTGCGTGCTCCGCGGGCTCGCTCCGGAGCGCCCCCTGCAGCCGCGGGGGAACCATCGCACCTGCCCTGCTCACCGGGAGCCGCCAGCGCCCCTGCCGGCTGTGACTGGAACTGCACCAGAGGGGAAAGGGCCTGACAGCCGAGAGAGGCTGCACTGGGTTTGTGCTTCTGTTTGCTGTCACCACTGTAGTTATTGTTGTTTGTTTGCCTGTTTAGATATCTGTATTTTAGTAAAGAACTGTTATTCCTATTCTTTATATCTTTGCCTGAAAGCCCCTTAATTTCAAAATTATAATAATTTAGAGGGAAGGGGGTTGCATTTCATATTTTTTTTTTTCATTTCAAGGGAGTCTCCTGCCTTCCTTGGCAGACACCTGTCTTTCAAACCAAGACACCCTCCTGAGCTAAAAAGTGCAGAGTTAGGCAGGTAATCTCTGTTCTTGTAAACTCTTCTACCATGGCACAAAATGTCCAGGATGATTTTGTTCTTCTATGATTTAGGCAAGCTTCTGGGGCTGGAAGGCCTGGAATCACAGCAAGGTGAATTTAGGTTTCCACATAATCCCAAACCCCTGCATACCAGTGTGATTAGTTGTAGTTAAGATATGTTTGTGACAGGGCATATCACCCCTCTCCCCACCACAGGTGGCCAGTGTAGATAGGAGAGATAACCCAGGTGGGCAAGGCCCCCTGGGTATCATCTCCTGGCACCAAAAGTCTGCCAGCCTAACCAAGAATCAACACCTTGGTGTTGTTATAAATAAGTCAAAATTCATAATAAAATTAAATGGTATCAGGGTCAATTTAAGTATAAGGGATATTAGAGTGTACATATATCAAGGAATGGTATGTTTGGAATGTGCTTTGGTATGTTCCCTGGTAGCCCACCCAGAGTCACAGGCTACCCGACCCTGTGATAACATTTGCATCTGAAGTACAGGCAGAACCTCAAGTACCCACCTTGGGAAGCCAGATATCCATCTGGCACACTAATCTAATCAAACCCACTCCACCCCTGGAGAATCCTTTTTCCATCTAAAAAGAGCAACAGATATGACTATCTGGGGTTTTTGTTCCTCCCTGGACTATGTGATGGAGATAGGACTTCTTGCCCAAGACCCTTTGTTTCAACTACACAAAGGGAGTTCCTGGGACATCAACACCTGGACGGACCTCTAATGGACCGGAGTAACCATGGAGAACAAGCTGAATATGAAAGAGACAAAGGATTCTCTCGCCTGCAGCAAGAAAAACAGTATAAAAACTGGACTCAGAAACCTCGAAGGTGTGCACTACCATCCCTAACTGCTGGTGTTCAGGGCTGTGTATGTGGCACCCAGGGTCAAGAACTTGACCCTGCCGTTTGAAAGTGGCTATCCAAAATTGTTAATTTGATCGTGAAATAAATTCTGTTCATTTTTGTATTAATAATTTGGCTCATGCAAATTATTAATTCAATTTAATTGGCATTTTATACATAACAGTGTGGAGAGCAGATGTGAGAAGAGATAAGAGAAAAAACACAGGTGACCAAAAGGCCTGTTTGACACTATTAAAGTACAACAGTTTATCACAGAGGCAGAAGTCTCTTATGCACTCCTTGGGAACATGTGAGATGATTTCCCTCTGAAGCTTGCATGCAACTTCATGGTTACTTTTCTGGAAATTGAGGGAAATTATTTCGATGTGTGCTGCTTTAACAATTTGGTGGTAAGAAATATTGGATTCTAAGTTATTTCTTCACTAGCAGTAAAATTAATAGGTACCTTTAACCCTGTGTGTATAATACTGGTATTCCCTTTTGTCTTATTCCTGTGTAATAATAATCTGTTTTAAGTCTTATATCTGTTAGTTTTGTGTCTATTAAATAAATAATTCACTCTATAATAGACTGAATCAGCCATTATTAAAGAACTTATGAATGAGAGTGGGTCTCAAGGTGCTGGCCACCTCAATAACATGACTGACTACTGCCAGAGGCATGGACAAAAGGCAGGGACTTATTTAAACCCACATCATCCATTCGTAGCAATGTTGTCACAACATGCCTGCTACCAGTCTGCTCTTCAGTTGTTACTGCAAAAATGAAGTTTAAGGAATTATATCAGAGTCATAATAATACTTGCTTTATATCTATTAATGTAGAGTTTGCATGTTGATTTCTTTTTCAAAGTGAGTAACCATGGTTTTAAAAGCAAAGGTACAGCATTAGATGACTTTTTTCTTCGTTTGAAAGGCTATGCTTTAGTTTCATTTGTTTATTACACTTTTTAAACACATTACCTCATGAAGAGAAAATATATTTCCTAAAAATATTTTGGTGAAATTATGGGAGATTACTTCATGAATTTTCCATGACTGAGAACAGGAAAGAGATTTTATGAGAAGCTAAGTGGTGGATTTGTGGGGTTCTATTATATTTTAATAACAGTGAATAACCTCCCAGTGAGAACCGTAATTTTAATAGAAGTTTCCAGCCAGATACCCACCTAGGCTATACAGATTTGAAGATGGGGAAAGAATGTTTTCTTTCTGAATTCAAACCACAGCAACGGCTTTTCAGTCTTCGGGAGCTAATTCCGATTTTTATTACTGCTATTTTAAATTTTGCTTAATTTAATGCTGGTTAGATTGTATAGTTAGACAGTACAAAATTACCTAGCTTTTATTACTTTGTGCCATATGTTGTCATGCAAAAGAGTTTCCCATATGCCTTCAGCTGCATTTTCTTACGTATTTCTTTGACAGTAACACTTTAGGCATTTGCTGAGTTTGACCACATCTTGTTGAGATTTGTTCTTCCTTTCTTTTTCCTCAATGGAAAAGTGTAGTTCAACAACACTTTTATGTCGTCCTTGCAAATTTCAACAAAAAGAAATCTTCTCCATATCCAGAATGAAACTTCTGGTTATTGGGACAGATCAGACCTAACAGTAATTTATCCTGTTCTGCACTCACTGGGCATACAAAGGATTTGGACTCAAATTCCTGTCAAAAAAGGGATTTTTGTTTGTTTTCATCAGCAGTTTATAGACCTTTCTAGTGCTGTATTTCCTCACTCCTTTTCTAAGTAAATGTCTGCCTTTCCAACATTGTCCTCCCTTCCCTGCCCTAATCCTGGCCACACCCTCGGGTTCTCCCTATTGGTTCCAGTACCCTAACTCTGCCCATGTACCACTCCTGCGCTCTGAGACCATTAGTCCACGTGCTCTCTCCAGCCTTCTCATCCCCATATAAAACCCCAGGCTCCCTGAGTATGTGGTCTCTCTGCCTCTGGGAACTGGCTTGTCATCGTGTCACTAAAGTTCCTCTGAAGTCCTCATGCAGAGATCCTTCTCGCCTCCTTCATCACCACCGTGTTGTGGAGCCAACACCTAGCCATAGCAGGAGCATGGGGCCGTCCGGAAGGACTATGGGAAGCAGAACAGCCGCTCTCCCCAAAGCAGCCTCATAGTGCTCTCCAGGAAGGTTTGTGGCTTGCTAAACCAATGCAGGAAACCATGCACCCCAAAAAATGGCACCCAATCTGGGGCATCTGTGAAGAGGTACCCCGGAGAGTGTCCCCTGCAGCTGCTGCTGCAGGAGAGAAGTAGCCCTTGGGAAGCCATTTCCCTGATGCGAGACTCACATTTCAGTGAGAGGACTGAAGAGACAGCTGGTAGCCTCCTGAGGAAAGTTGCACTTTCAAAGGAGGTCGGCTGGATGGTGGCAGACCACTGTGAGTGCTTTATGTTGACTGTCTGTGCTGGTAAGCCCCTGAGGGAAGCCTGCTGGAAAGCCCCTGTGCAAGGGAAGCCTGGGATGGCCTGGCTGGCCTGTGTGGGGGTTGCTTTTTCTTTTTGGTTTAATCCTTTTACCTCAGGTTGGGTGGAGTATTGGGGGTGGGTTCTTGTCGAGGTGATGGGGGTCGCACCTCATGTGAAGCCTCAGCAAGAAAAAACCCATCTCTAACAAGAGAAGATGCAAGTTCAGTACCCCTGGTTTGGGAGAAGTTTTTCTTTTAAGATTAACTGTGCATGGGGAGTCCTTGTGTGTGAGGGATAAAGGGAATTAACCTTTGTTTTGTTTCACTTAATTATCTGGAAACACAAAACCCTAGTTTTCTCCCTAAGGACCACCTTCATCACCCCTTTCCCTCTCCCCTCTTCCCCAGTTTTTGTTCCTTTGTTATTCCCCAAGATAACCCCTACCATGTGGCAGCAACCATTTTGCTGACTTGCAACCCATCTGTCTCTTCCCCCTTCCTGTGTCCCCTCTCCCTCTGATCCTCAGGAGAGATTAGAAGATATTCTGACTCTTCTGTTTCTCGCCTGTCCCCTCACTGAGCTGGGACTGATCACCCTGGCCCGGATGCTCCCCTAACCCTCATCCTGAACCCCCGCTACCCCACTGTGTTGGCTCTAGGTAGCAGCCAAGAAGGCGGCAACACATGGCTGGCCACACCACAGTGCCTTCTCCTTCTACTTCATATCTTCCTGCGCCTGCCATAATCCCTGCCCCTCCCTAGCCCACCCCCTGCATCGCTGTGTGCCCCTCTATCAGTCCTCCCCACCAGAACGGGGCGTGCCTTTGCATCAGACCCCTCCCCTGCGGCAGGGTGGGTGCCTGCAGCAGCCCCTCCCCTCCCAGCCACGGGCTCCACCCTCATCCATGCCCCTTCCCTGATGGTCCTGCCTGGGGCCACCCCCCTCCCCCTGCTGGCCCAAGGCTAGACCCTCAGGGTAGGACTGGTCCTGGGACGTCGGCCGGCCTGCCCCAGGGCTATCAGCACGGAGCTGCAGCTCCGCTTGCCACACGGCATAGGAATGGTGGCACAGCCCCACCTCTCCCCTGTTCACCATGCTACCTAAACCAGACGTGAGGCAAGTAGCAACCGGAAAGATGCATCTTAGCAGCCCCAGCAGAAGAAAGAATGTGAAGAAGCTACAAAGGAAATTGCAGTGTGAGAACTCAGCCGGCACCAATCTCCAATGTCAACACCACCAGCTGCCTCATCATTTTAAATTTAACTATTTTGCATTATTTTACCATTTTTCTGTTGTATAAAAATTAGCTGTTACCGTCCTTGGGAAAAGCCCTTCCCACTTCAATTTAGTAAGAAAGGGGGAGATATGATGCTGTATATCCTCTATCCTTTTCTTAGTAAGTGTCTGCCTTTCCAACATTGTGCTCCCTTCCCTGCCCCTAATCCTGGCCACACCCTCGGGTTCTCCCTATTGGTTCCAGTACCCTAACTCTGCCCACGTACCACCCCTGTGCCCTGAGAACATTAGTCCACGTGCTCTCTCTGCCCCCCTCATCCCCATATAAAACCCCAGGCTCCCTGAGTATGTGGTCTCTCTGCCTCTGGGAACTGGCTTGTAGAGATGTGACTAAAGTGAGGACCATCATGAGGTCCTCATGCAGACTCTTCTTGCCTCCTTTATCACCACTGTGTTGTGGAGCTGACAGCCAGCTGGAGCAGGAGCGTAGGGCTTTCTGGAAGGACTACGGGAAGCGGAACAGCCGCCCTCCCCGAAGCAGCCCCGCGGCGCTCTCCAGGACGGTTTGTGGCTTGCTAAACCAATGCAGGAAATCACGCACCGAAACAGACCTTATAGACGTTTATGGGCACGTGAACAAACAAGCCGGTTTTGTTGACAGCTATGATACCTTAACATAATCTTTTATTTGCTGCAGACAAAAGCATTTGTGCAAATTTTTACTGCATAAGCAGTAGATACTGTAAGTTCACAGTACACCCTCTGCTGTGGTAAATTGTGAAGCTAATTCTCAGCCTGCATTGCTATGATCAAGTTCATTTTCAATGACTGCTTTCAATGAGAGTTTTACAGTGTAAGTGAGACAAAGTGGTTTACAACGTGACCTGCCACTTAAAATAACAACCCATACCTCGTCTACTCCATTCCAAGAAGGCCTGTAAGTAGTAGCCTCTTCAGGTCAAGTAATTCTCTTAAATGCAGAAATGTCCATTCCGCCCCGCTATGTTTTATTTCTTTGCAAACTAGGATTTGGTGTTCCATTCAGAGATGACTAGCGTCCTAGGTATTTAAATTCCCATGGGAAAGCCTGCATAAGAAATTTTCAGTCCACAGAGAAGACAACCTGGGTAAGAAAAATCCACAAGAAAGTTACGTTTCCCAAATGTCACCCAGGTCAATGGGAAGACATGCAAAGCAGAACTAAGGTTGCGTTTCTGATCTACTGATGTTGATGTTAAATTTTGATTGACTTCAGCAGCATTAGGTTATCACTTCAGCTCACCTAACTTCTAGTCATATACTCAAGATAGGCAGCCACTAAATTTAAGAGACAAATCAAAAAAAGATATTTCTTAATGTTCCCTAGTGTATTTCATGACATCTCTTAAACTAAAAAGTTTTAAAAATATTTTGTCACATAGAAATTGCAGCAATAATCTCATCCTTTTACTTGTAGTCTCCTCAAAGACAGTATTGAGGGCAATATTTTTTTCTGTATTTTCATAACTCAGGAAAAGCATACAAATTCTTAACCACTCACAGTTATAGAAGTCCTTTAGAAGCTTTTCAGTGTTGAGACTTTTTCTTCTGAGGAAGTATAAGCATTGTATCCATTTTAGAGATTTACTCTTTTGACTTTTATAAATATGATTAGCATTAAATAAAAGGCAGGAGACTTTTTAGTTTTGCTTAGACTTTTTTTTTTAATACTCTTTAAATAAAATGTCACAAAATCAAAAAATTTTTGATCTAAACAAGGAGCATCACTATTTTTATATTTCAGAGAAATACTATGAAAAGTAAATTTGATTTACCAAGCTTATAATGAACCTTAAACTTTAACATTAGAGCAAAAGGAATATTTGGTTTTGAAATCATTGGTTTAGCCCTAAATGAAATAAAGTAATGTGTGAAGGGGGAAAAGTATACATGTAAACAAACACTGGCAAAGTGCTATAAGTCACAAGATGTGAATATTCTCTAATTGCAGAATTACAGAAGAGGAGATAAATCTGAGTTTGAAGTGCTTGAACAGGAAATCACCACTTAGCTGGGCAGAATTTTGAGAACTTCTTTTTCTCTTTTTTCTGACTGGAAAGTGGGAAAATGTGTGTTAGTGTTAGGCTAAATAAAGGTATATGATGAATCTAGATCTGTGTCCAGAAAGAGGTACTTCAAAATTATTTTTTCAGCTGCTGCAAAGTCCTGTAGTCTTGTTGTTTGCTTTCAGTGGAGAGTTTCCACAATGCAAAATAGAGATGTGCCACATCTAGATCAGCTCTCATCTCCATGTCCTTTCCTCAAAATAGAAAAATGCTAAGCAGAGGGAAGAGGAGAAAGAAGAGAGGTGTGGTATACAATGACAATCCCCCCTGGCAGTGACTGGAAATTGCTTTGTAGTGAGGTAAGTCCTACCAGCCCGAGCTCTGGCACAGAGAACAAAAACATTCAGAGGAAGAGTTTAGGAAGCCCTTTTTTTTCATAGCATCGTAATATTAATGATGAGTTCCAGGTGACACTTGCTTCCCCTAAATCAATGGCTTTCAGATTTTATAGTATATTATAGGAGTATCACTTAATACATGTGCATTGGCATTCAGCTTTCATAAGCACTGTGATACCTTAGCTTGCTTGAACTACACCACTGTAAATAGGACTGAGCAGCGCATTTCCCCGAATCTTGGGCTGGACAACTTAATGCTGACCATATCTCACATACAAGACTGCCATTTCTGCCAGCATCTCAGATTATCAAGATCTGAGCTGTGCATCCTGCAAAGCAGCATTGTTAGGGCTATGGTATTAGAATTCAGGCTGATATTTTTGCAGGAATAACTTCCTTATTTGGAGGGAATTACACTGTTATGTATTCACAGACCTCTTTCTCCACTAACAGATCCTACACCATACAAATTCCTTTTTTCTTATCCTCAGTAGATACATCTTTTCTGGCAGGCTACCAATTCTTTGGGTGTGTGATTGTAATGCTTTTTCCTTTGTCTTGACTCCCCATATCTAATCAATTACCCACTGTATTGCTTATTGGTTTTGCTTGTCTCCTGTATAGCAGAGAAAGATTTTTAACTAACTGTGTGTCATTTGCTCAGTATCATCTATAGATTTGGCTTAGTGATTGCTTCCTAAAGGATGGAAAAGAAACTCTGGCAAAATTATTTTGATCCTTTACCAATAGAGTGAAAGTAGCATTTTCGTAAGGTGAAACTTTATAACCATGCTGAATAATATTTCTTAACAGTAGAGTCCTGTATTTAGGCATTATTATATTCCACCAGAGAAATTAAAGTAGAGCTGAAAATACTTCATTTCAGCATGTTCTGCAGACCCTTTTCTTTACCCACCCTGTGCATGCTCCGTAGCACTGGCCAACCCATGCAAACTCTGATACACGGCTTGCACCTTTGTTTCCACATATCATGTAATACCCTGGCTTCCTGGCTGTCACAGCCTGTATCTCTTCATCTTCTTGACACTGATATTTACATTTCAAGATCAGAATTTTAGTTTTTGAACCTATTTGAACTCACAGTTGTTGTATGAAAGTATTGTTAATTCTTATCTCCAAGTTTCTCCTTGGTTCAGTGAGTTTTAGCAAGTTTTAGCTATCTCTGTTTTAGGGGGCAGCTCTGTATTCTGTTGTGGTGAACCATGACCAACCCCAGGGCCAGCCCCAAAAGACTTGAGCATTCATAAGGCTGTGAAAAATACATAAATCCATGCCTTACCTTTAGCTGCAGATCTCCCTTCCCCGTATTTCCTGTATCTGACCACTTTTCCGGAGACATCTAGGTTATTTGGCAGATTATTGGTCTCTGTCACTCCTCGCCTACCCCTTCCCCCACTGTCTGTAATCCCTTCTGCCCGCCTCTGTAACACCCCTGGTTGATGTATCATTGGTTACTGCGTGTTTTCCACGCCTGTTTGTCGGGGTACAAAGCCGTGCCGCAAGCCTCCTGCCTTGGTCTTTCTTCGTGGATTTTGCTATGCTCCAATGAATCCCCTATCCCCAGTGAAGGAGTCCCTGCACTTTGTCCTACCTCCTTCGTGCGCACCAGACATCGGGGAGCGAGGCGAACATGAGCAGGTGCTTCACCAGAGCTCCCCCCATGCCACAACCAGTCTCCATCCAGCCCCTGCCTGGGACAGGCAGAAGTTTGCTCAGTGCCAGGACAGAGAGCTAGCCTGAACGGCACTGAAGCAGTATTCCAACCACTGTCATTGCTCTCCATAAGGATTGGTTTTAATCAATTACGACTGCAAGGACTTCCTTTTGTTATTTTAGTAATTTCTACTTTTCAGTTGAAAACTGATATACTTCCTTTTCTTACTAAGTAAAGCAGACCTTCCCTTTCTTTCTCATGTCTCAAGTGAATATTAACTAAAGCTACCACTTCAGTCAGCCCCTCAGAATTACCACATTTTAATTGTGCTAGAGCCTGGAGAAGACTAAGGGGAGAACCCATCGCAATCTGCACCCTCCTTATGAGAGGAAAGGGATGGGCAAACACTGATTTTTTCTCTGTGTTTCCCAGTGACAGGACTTGAGTAAATGGCATGAGGTTGTGTCAGGGTGAGTTTAGTCTGGATATCAGGAAAAAGTTTTTGACCCACAGCGTGGTTGGGCACTAGAACAGACTCCCCAGGGAAGCGCTCACAGCAGTAAGCCTGACAGAGTTCAAGAAGTGTTTGGACAATGCTCTCATAGTGTGATTCTCAGGGATGGTCCGTTGCAGGCCCAGGAGTTAAAGTTGATGATCATGATGGGTCCTTTCCAACTTAGAATATTTTGTGATTCTGTGAAGACTTAAAATTCTTAAAATTGTCCTAGATGCATTTTTCTTTTTCATACCAAGATGAGCTATTTCATCACTCAGGACTTCAAAATGTTTTCAAATTTTAAGCAAAACAGTAGTTTTCTAGAACAGAGTCCTTTGCAACAATTTTTACTCTTGGTAGACCTAAATCAGTCTGCCACACAAAAGATTGAGGACAATGCACCATTTGAAGAGAACTTCTATTTATAGGAAATGCTCTATATTAATTTATCTCTAATGTGTCGAGGTTAACTTTGGCTTATTGAAGAAAAATAAATCAGTTCTCCTGTTGAGTAAGATTTTTATATATATTCAAGCACAGATTTACTTTTGTTGTAACATTTTTATTTGAGCAGTAATTGAATCTCTAAAAGCTGATCACCTCCATTTTTTCCATGTGCATTTTAGGATTTTCAGTTCAGCCTAAAATCAATTACATTCACTTAAATAAACAATACGGGGAAAAATATAACACTGCTCCCCTGCATACATACAATGGCTATTAAAGAGGTTTTATAGAAGTCATTTCCTGATGATGGGCTTTGTGGACACTCTTATGTATCTCTAAGCATTACATTAGCAGCTTATTTATGGGCATGTGCATATGTATCAGACACTACAGTTGGATTTTATATACTGGCGAGTGCCTGTAAGGGTGTTATATGAGGTGATTCATGAGTCAATATCAAGAATGTTCTTTATTGCTGTTTATAGCTGGCTTATGAACAACAGCTACTGTGTTCTCTTAGAACTCAAAGTGGTGTGAGGGGTACTTCAGAAAAGATTCTACCACACTTTACAGGCAGCCGAGAGAATCATAAACATTTAATATTCAGTGTTCTTAGGTCCTTAAGCTATGCTTACAAAATAGCAAACACATGAAGGAAGACAGACCCAAGCATTGCACTGCAATCTGCATACATTATGAATGTATAAAATTACATTCATATTAATATTTTATTTTTTTTATTTTGGATAGAGGATTTTTTGGTTTTGTTAAAATGTTTAAAAATATTTCAGACTAAATCAGCCTATTCAGAATACTATTTAGTCCTTACAGATAATATTTTCTTCATATTCATTCTCAGGGTTTTGGGGGGTTTGGTTTTTAGTGATTTTTTTTTTGTGCATTTCAGAACAGATGGAGATATTTTTAAAATGGCATCGTTCTAGTCACAATCTAAAATTACTAACAGGGTGCACATGTTGCCCAATATTTATAGAAATAAATACAGATTAAAGAGATGTGCCAAATGTAAGAGGAGTTTTGTGTATTAGAATACATATTCAATGTTTCAAGAAAACCCCATTTAATGCATACACCGGAATAAGCAGGAGACTACAGCTATCACATTATTTTTAACAGCTGCACTTTGGAAGGACTCTCATAGTGCAGATATTTAACCAACTTTTACATGACTTATATGGAAAATTTTAACAAGCTGTTGAATTAATCAATCAAGAACTCAAACCTCCAAAGCAGAGCAGCACCCAGCCAACATTATAGAAGCTATCTCAGTCTACACCCATTCTTACCACGTGAGCTCAAAAGAGCAGAATCAAGCAATATCTCACTTGGATTTTACCTTAGTGCAGTCCTAAGCACCTACACATCAGTCATGGCCAATTGAATATGGACATGCTTTCCACTCTGGGGCCTGGATTGAAGTCTGAAGGATGAATACTAGTTTAAAGCTAAAGTACTTGCTTCTTAATTTCTTAATTAATTTCTGCTAATGAGGAAATACTTGTGTTGATCCCACTATCTAAATATAGATTTAAAATGCAAAAATACAAAAGTAGACTGGGATGTTGATAGTACTGCAATGGGATTTTTTTCAAATGTAATACTGTATTTTATTTGAACAGTTTTCAAGAAAGCCTACTCTGAGAATATCTGTTATGTCAGGTCCTAATAAATCAGGATGGGAATGAGCTACAGTCCTGGCAGTTAGATATATATATATATAAGCTCTGAAAAAGAACTCAAAAAACCTATAGCTGGGTGAATTTTAAAGTGTACAGCTACCTCTATGTTTAAGTGGAGTTTAAACATAATGTTCTAACATTAAAGTGTTTGAACTCTTCTGCCCAACCTCCCCAGCTAAGTCCTCTGTTTTTCAATCACAGACTCAGTGGACTGATTAGACTTATGGTGGGTCATATCATCCATACAGTATTTAATTTTTGATGTTCAAGTAGAAAACAGACAAAAAAGAATAAATCCAAGAAATGTATATCCTCAAGTTGACTAATAAACTTCTATGTAAATTCCAAATTATGGGTAAAGTTTAATGTTTTTTTATAAGTTATCTGTGATGTCATATGTCCTGTACAGCTCTCTTACTTTTCTCTGCTAAAAGTGCTTCAAATTGCTTTTACTCTTCAGTTACATTTGAGACCACATCTGTATATACAACACTGACAAATGAAATGGGATGTTGTTTTGAACCTTAGCTGAGAACCAGAAATTAAGTCAGCACTTCACAAAATCTATTTTCAATGAAAGAAAAGTAAGTGTTTTTCTTTCAGTGAAGTTAAAAATACCGTGATTTTGTCAGGAACATGAATAAAACAGGCAGGTGATTTTCAAATGTCAAGGCTTCAATTAGTCCTGACTGCTGCAGTAATAAACTCCCAAGGGGCAGACCTACTAAATATGAAATAAGATTTCTGGACCTATTTTTGCCTTTCACTTACGTGAAAATAATTCCAACTTTTCTGTATTGATTTGTAGAAATTTGACAATTTTAAACATGCAGTCCCAGGTCCAGAAGAGGACATGATATAAATTGGACAAACTTGTGTTTAGATAGACTCAGCCTTTAGAGACTTTTTTTCCTTGTACATTACCATTTTTACTACTATAAAAATTTTCTCTAAATGGCCTACACTGAATATAAGGTGAAACAAGATCTTTAAATACCAAGCCAAAGCAAACAGAATAAATCTAATTTATGCAAAATAACCTCTAGTATTTTCTTTTTACAATTGCAGGCAGGGATCTCACTCCTTTGCCCCCAGTGCTACTCAGCCTAGCCAAAAGCATCCATAAAATGGAAACATAGCTACCTCACAAAAACCTTTAGCACTGGAACGTACGAAAAACAAAACCAAATCCAACTCCCCTTTGGTATTTTGCTGCATGTAATTCACTCCTTTTGAAATAAAGCAGATAGTTACCAGACTCTGAGGTTCTTTCCCAGCTACTGGGAAATCTGTGTTTGGGTGAGAATGATGTGATCAATGAATACACTGGAAAAATTCATCATTATTACTTACCAAGATGACTGTCTATAAAATGGTATTTTAAACTTCATCATAATGCTTTTTATTTATATTCTACAATTCCTGTTTTAAAAGCTGCATTTACTTCCATGTCAAGGAAGTAATACTGTCCCTGCCCAGCTCCGTGGGGTCCTGCGTGCCCCCACAGAAGCATGGGTGGGTTCAGTAATTTAGTTGGTAGCAAAGAGTTGATAAGGGTGTTTGCATGTGTTCCAGCAAGAGCATTTAC
Source organism: Lanius collurio (assembly GCA_020086605.1). Lineage (NCBI taxonomy): Eukaryota > Metazoa > Chordata > Aves > Passeriformes > Laniidae > Lanius > Lanius collurio. The sequence continues at coordinate 802,431 of JACBWW010000060.1, read as the reverse complement.
TGCTTCTACTCTGTCAAAGGTTGCAGAGGCAAATACGAACATGGTCCCGAAGCTCACAGTTTTATCCAGGGGCAGGGAAAAGGCGGGAATAGGGAACGGGGACCAGAGGGGAAGCTCTGGGGGAGTGACGAGGGGTAGAGGCTGACAGCCAACTGGGGAATCCAAACTGGGATAGATTAACATAACAGAACAAGCACCCTGGCAGAAACCTTTTTGGTCACCCTACCATGAAGTGGTTCTTGTGGTACTAGGAATTGTTTTACTGAAAACTCTCTGTCACTTGTTATGTATGTTCACTGGCCACCACAAGGACGTATAAGGGGAGTAAGTGCAGTAGAGCATCTGTTTGAGAGTTGCACTTTAAGGAGAATACATTCATGACACAATTTAATTGCTTTACTTTCAAATAAAAACATATTATACAGTTAATGTGTTCCAGTTAATGTTCTCCTTAAATTTTTATTAAAATTTACTACTATAGGAGCATGGCAGGAATGTTGAACATTAAAGATGTTAATGTCTGGAGCTAGAGCCACATGAGTGCTAAGTGCTGGAGCTAATGAATTTACATTTTAAGGCAAAGTTCTGTTCTACTCAATTTCCACAATTTTCTCTTTTCTATTGGGCAGAAAAAGCAGTATTTGCTGTCATTTTTAGAAAATATTTGTAAATGTTACTGTATTTTCTAGTGGGAATCTTTATTTGTTACTGATCACTGCATTGTTGTCCCACTTATACCAAATTTGCTGACTTAGACAGTGCCCTCTCTGTAATACCATGTTCTGTCTTCCTTAATCACTGTGTACTGGGGTTTATCCCCAGCCAGCTCTAAGTACCAAGATGTCACTCACTCACTCACTCACTCACTCACTCACTCACTCACTCACTCACTCACTCACTCACTCACTCACTCACCCTGCTCCTCTGGTGGGATGGAGGAGGGGAGGAGAATTAAAAAAAAAAATTAAAAAATAAGCCTCATGGGTTGACATCAGAACAGTTTGATAACTCTGCGGATATATTTGGGATTTATTAGGAATAATGTATGAGTATTTGGACTGAAGCTCTGTGAATGGAGAGCACTGAAAAACTTATGCTGAGTAATATTTACAGAAATAAAACCTATGAAATCAACAAAGAAGTCCAAAGTAAAAAGGTTGAAATGAGCTCTATTTTTGTCAAAAATGATAAAGTAAATGTGCAGAACAGACTGTAATTTCTTTTAGTTATCTTGTTTATTCATCAGACTGAAAAACATACTGAAAAATAAGCTGAAACTTGCTGTTGCAGTCAATACTGTGTCTACAAAACCAGCCAAACTGGGACTAAAATGATCCATGACAGATCCTTTGCGTAGAAGCAAACAGAAAATTTGAAATATTTTTCAGATATGGCTGGAGGCTCCTCAGCATAGTTTCAATAAATGTGTTATTTCGAAAGAAAATGTGCTGATTTATGGTAGTACACAGTCCAATACTCTCTAACTATGTCTTTTTAGATATTCCACAGAGGGAAGGCTATATTTAATGTAAAATTTACTTTTTTTAAGATGATGTTACATGGGATTTCTGTTTTACTAGATAAATCAAATGAAACAAAGTGAAAACACAATACAAATGCAGGTTAGTCAATCACATCCATTATGAATCGTGGTACATTCATGAGTACCTTTGCCCATCTCCTGTGAGCCTTCTTCCATATTAGGGTTCTATTTGTCAGGTAACTGTACAGCTGGTACTGCAATTTTATTTTTGTTCTGCCTTCTCTCACATCTTCTGGGAGGAAAAGGGTAATGGAAATAGAATGCACAACTCAGGCCTGAAACTTATCAACACGAGAAAAAGAGAGCAAAGGAGGTAAAATCAAAATACTATTTTCTTTAGTACATATATCTTTCAATGGAATTAGGCTGAGTAAGGCTGCTCCCCACCTTTTGAGTTTAAAGAGTGTTGTGCTGGTTCAGACCATTGGCCAATAACTTGCCTTCAGTGGTATCCTCTAAAGCCTGCTCTCCAAGGCTTGGTATAAAGTAACGTATATGCTGGCATTCCTTCCCAGGAATCAGTAGTTTCGTGACATCCTGAGTCAGGTGATCACACTCATCAGTCCCCATGGACTTTCATTCCACTAATTGGCCTAATAATTTTTTTTTCAGATTCATTTGCACTTTTGGTGTTTGCACTCCTGTGGAAATTAATTTCACATCTTAATGTTAAACACATTGTGAACAAGAATTTTCCCCTCACAAAAAGCCCCCCCAAAAATGCTGCCTGCTCATTTCAGTGGATGCCTGTCAGTTCTTCTTTGTGCTGAAAAGAATAAGGAATAGTCTATACTTACCTTCTCTGTACCATACCTGATTTTGCAGGGGTGTATTATCTATTGCTCATATCCTTCATTTTTTTCTGGTTTTACAGTTCCTTTTCTTCTAAAAATCATGCTATAACTTCAGCTATAATTGTTACTCTTCTCTGCATTTTTGTACTTCAGTATTTTGAAAAAGTGTTACAATGCTTATGGTTTTCAAGATGTGACAGTACAATAGTGACATTTTCTGGTCTATTCTTCCCTAACATTTCCTAGATTTTTGGACTGAGCTGCCCACCATTCTTGGAAAATTGTGCTATAATGTGTAGTTCTGAATCAACAACCCAGCATCCAGGGTGTTTTTCCTTTTGTTTATCATTGTGCATTTTTCAATTCTGCATGTCTTCTGTTGTGCTGGTTTCTACAACCATTTGCAGGGATCTTTGTTTTGTCTTTGTAAAATTTTGAAGCGCAGCCACCTTAGTTCCTGTACTGGGTGCAGGTGCCCAGATGCTGGCAGCAGGTTGCTTCAGAGGTACCTCTGAAAGGAGAGAGGGAGGCTGCTCTGTGCAGTTCCAGCTGGCACCAGTGGACCCCCTTTTAAGGCATGTCTGAGTCCTTCAGCCAGCGTGGTCATGTCTTTGTGGAAAGATATGTAAAGAAGGGAACAAAACAGTGGGGAAAGAGAGGAGGAAACAAAGCAGGAGAGAGAAACAATGATGGGAACAATGATGAGAAACTATGGTCAGAGAAGGAGAAGGCCTATCCCGAGAGGGACTGCAGCTTCCAGAGTACCCACAAAAGCATGGAGGAAAACTACAAAAATAAGGAGTAGCAGTGAAGAAAATCCTGACCCCCAAACACACTGTGCCACTCAACAGCCTCATTGAAGGGAAAATGTGTAACCTGTGATGCTGTCGGGGTCAAGAGAGCAGTCTGGAGTGAAAGTGAGCCTGGGATTGTGGGGGAGCTGTGTTTTTTCATATGGGTTTTTGGTTTTGTTTCTCTGAAAGACCTTATGCACTTTAGAGAGAAAGTGAAATACCAGACATGGGTGGAACAGCAACCAGGAAGCACCTTGTTGTGAAAAACTACATTTTCAGCTTTATAGTTACTCCTAATCTTAATATATAAGGACATTGTCTTTTTATCCTAAGAAATGTTTTTATTGACTGTGTTTAGTGATGGATATGTTAAAATTTGCTTTAATAGGGGAACAGTACATTATCTTGCTCTTCCTTTATTGCATTGATTTATCCTTTTTTGTTATTGTTATATATTTCTGTTTTGTTATTTTTTTGTTTGTCATTTCAAACCATTTCCCAAATAAGTAAACCAGAGTCAGCAATTCCCTACAATACTCTTAAAGCCCCTTTAAGGATGGTGAATATAGTTTTGTTTCTGTTCTGATACTGAGGCTTCATGACACTACACAGTAACAAACTATGGCTAATAATTTTGCAGTTCCACATTTGAATTTCTTTCTTACTTTTGACTCTTCCAGTTTGGATGCTATGTATTTCATTGATTTGATTAATTTAATTAATTTCATTCATTTGATGATGGCACTGATTAGATGTTCTTTTTAGGATAATATGTTAGATTCTTTCCTCAGAAAGAAATTGTTCCAGGGTGAGAAATTGTGAGGCAGCTTCTAGATTATTCAAATACAGAAGAGATTTTAAATATCTCATCTCTTAATTCTGACATCAGCATTTATTCTCCATTATCAATCGCTTCTCTAAGGAAGCAAAATGTTAATGCGGAGAAACATTAAGTTAGACCATGTTGCCTGGAATATCCAAGAATGAAAAAATGTCTGTCAGCACACTTTGCAGGTCCCAGCCCATCCTGTGTTATGTAGTTGGTCAGATCTTTTATTCACTGTAAAGCTGAGGGAACATGTTTTGCATTCCTGGTTTCCACATTTTTTTGGCTTACAAGGGAAGAAATGCAGTTCTGCATTCTTTGAAGGACAGAAATGAAAATTCCTGTCCTTCCTCCATGGGAGAACAGTGCAATACTAGTGATATGTTGTTGTAATGGGGAATAACTTGCAGCAACATCTTTTCGGCAACAAGAGTAGGAAGAAAATATGAAATTCGGTAGATGCTGATGGACGTTTATTTCCCTCCAGTCCCATCATGGCTGAGATCCCATGGCCGACTGACCTCACAACCACGAGAATACCCCCTTCTTCCCGAGCCTGGGGAGCCCCCAACAACCAATCAGAAGACAGGCACAGGCCACACATGACATGGGGACAGGGACAGGGGCAGGCTCGTACACTCCAGGGTCCCTCCCCCTGGGACATCAGAAGGAGAGGTACTTCAACAATTCACCCTTTCTTTTTAAATAAAACGAACATTGGAAACAGCTGGATAAACATAACAAAAACAATTTCAAAAGAAGAGAAGCCACTATCTTGAATCCCCAAATGTCTAAACAGATTTTCTTTGGAGTATCAGAAGGGAGACAAGACTTGAGCATGCTTCAGATAGAAACTGAGTCAGGAGAGGGTTTTTTTTTCTTTCTGCACCTGTTGGAGTCCTAGAAAATGGTAGTTGATTTCTTCCCTCCCTCCTTTTCATCCTTCCATCAGCATTGCAAAGGGGCTCATGGAAAACGGATGTGAGGGGAACCAGGGATGCAAATATGCATTGGGCGTATACTGGGAACAAAAGGGCATGGGGTAAAAGGGAAAGGTAGGATGGGGAAAAGGATAGGGATTATGGGGATATTTTCTAGGGTTGCTGTGATTTGGAGTATATCTACTACCCTTCACAGGAACACCCCCAGGGCCTGTAACACGTGCTGCTTGAGGGCCTTTTCTTGCTTTTACAATTGTGAATTCTACTTGTTCTCCCTCTCCTAAGCTTGGAACATGCTTTTTGGGGTTATTTTTTATAATGCTAGATTTATGCACAAAAATATCTTTTTTTGTATCAATTCTTAATTATGAAACCGTAGTTATTCTCTATGTTGTACCACTTCACAGTCCCCACAACCTTAGTTGCAATAATGTTTTTCTGCTTGGCTTTGTTCTTGCTTTCACTTTAGCTCACTCTCATGCTGGGGCTGCCGCTGTAGGGGTCTGAGCACTCCTGATGGGTGGTTCTGGCTTCCCAGGGCTGCCTTTGGGGCTGCCTGGGTCAGGCCACGCTGCTTTGCTCTGCCAGCTCCTCTGCTGCCTCTGGCCACAGCCTGCTCACCATCGCCTCTGCTGGGCTCCCACATGGCTGCCCGGGCTCGGCGCGGCCCCGCGCTGCACCGCCCTGTTAACCGAGCTGCCCCAGCAGCCCCACACGGCTTCCCCTCGCCAGCGCTGCCGCGCCCCTTGCGTGTCTCAGGGCAAACACCGCCAGGCCTGCGCCACCGCGCTGCTCCTGGCTCCACTCCCGCCGCCACCACAGTGCACTGGGCGCCCACGGCTGGGGCCACACGGTCTCTGGGGCAACGGAGGAGCCCGCTGCCAGGTGTGCACTGCTCAACCACGTGTTCGCTGCTAGAACAGGAGCGGGACACAGCCGACACTGCTCAGCAGTCTCTACAAATAGGTAATATTAATGGAAATATTCTTGCATCGGTATGTTTTTTGATTCAGAAATTAACTGTGTCCAAACATTCTCCCAAAAGTCCTTGGTAAGAATCAATCCCAAGAAACACAGAAGTTTTCAAACAACCAGTCCAGGAAGTGTCTTAGTTCTTTTTGAGCTTGAATTAAGCTAAAATCTACATATTGCTGTTCAAGAACCTTTTTAAGTTTAAAGTAAATGTCTCTTTGTGGTTCAGACATCCATGAGTCCTTCCATGAGTCCTCCACTGTTCAGAGATGGGACAGCAAAAGAAGAGATATCCAGAGTTAACTCACGAAATCACCGAATCACATTCTCCAGGGATCGTTTGCCAGCATTCTCCAACCATTTGTTGTAATGGGGAAACTTTGCAACAAGAGCTTTTCGGCAACACGAGTAGGAAGGAAATATGAAGTGAAATTCAGTAGATGTTGATGGATGTTTATTTCCCTCCAGCCCCATCATGGCTGAGATCCCATGGCTGACTGACCTCACAACCACGAGACTGTCCCCTTCTTCCTGAGCCCAGGGAGCCCCCAACAACCAATCAGAAGACAGGCACAGGCCACACATGACATGGGGACAGGGACAGGGGCAGGCTCGTACACTCCAGGGTCCCTCCCCCCAGGACCTCAGGGGAGAGGTACCTCAACAATTCACCCTTTCTTCAAAAATTGATAAGCACAGAGCTTACTAGAGTCAACAGACGACACACTACACAAAGATAACAGGTAAGCTTAAAATAAAAGGATTCTACAGCCTGAGCTCAAATTATTGAGTCAGAGTGTTGGATTAAAACTGTTATTTTAAAGGGGACTTAAACTTGCTCCCTCATTTATCAAATTTGGCTAAATCGACTCAGAGAGGCCTAAAGAGAGTGGTAAGGACCATTATCAGACGGACTACATATCTGTCAAAAAGAAGTGGAGCATTCTTACAGCCAGCCCAGTCTTCTCTAAGCATGCAGAGTTGGTAAGACAGCTAAACACGAGAAATTTAAATGAGAAAGGGGCAACTAAAATAATCTGGCATGAATAAACATACAACTTTTATTCAATTCACAAGGCAGGCTTACAGAGCAGTGGCAATACTAAATTGTCATTTACTAGATTCAGATCAGGATTCCTCTTCCATCTAAATAGGAGATGGAGAGCATCTGCTCTTAGTGTGCACAATATACGCACAATATATGTACTTTTCTTAGCATCTAGTAATTACTTCATTTTATTTGAACAGCAGATTATTTATGTACAAGAGCTACTTTAAAAACAAGCAGATGATGCTAAGTGTATTCCAGCTAGAACTGATAATAAAAAATTATCAGTTCTGCTGTAGACATCATTAAAAACTATAAGAATGGAAAATGTAAGAAAATAAGAACGCCTGTGACTTTAAATAAAGGATTATCCTTATTTGGGAGGAAACTACTTCAGAGAAAAATATTTATAGTGTTAAAATTTAAGATAGTAATAAAATAATGTTTGCAACACTAGTGCTTCAAAAAAACTTCTTTAAACATAGCCAAATCTCTTGTCCATGTTTAAGGTCACAGATGATCTGGTTCTAAGTATATATGCAAGAGAGAGGAGTGTCATGAGTTTCCATGTCCTGACTATTTTCTGCTCTTTCAACTCAGCACCACACAGGATTTATTTCTATTTCCAGACCAACTCTAATGTTTGAAAGCTATATGTCTATGTGTATATGTGAATACATATATACAAAATTACTTATACATTTATATGTGTATAGATACACATTGCTTCTTCATTTCAAACCACCACCACCCCCATCCAAATGTACTGGATCCAAAATGAAAATAGATACCTCATGGCTCCTTGTAGTCAGTTAAAGGAGGGAGAGGTGGCTGTCTTTTTGTGGATCAGAAAGGTCTCTGCAAGTTTGGGCAAACGTTTTCTTCTTTCTGTTTGAATTTAGGCATGCTAATAAAACACATAAATTGGGGGGAGGGAAAAATGTTTCTCTCAGTAAAAGCTTTGGGTGATTATCTTAAACCCAGCTAGTGTTGAGTTGCCTCATAATAAGGAAACTTACTTTTGAAGCTGTCACTAAGCTTTCAGATTCCAAAAACAAGGCAGGTAAGACCATCAATACTTGTAGAATTATGATGTATGTGGGAAATGTTTAAGGTATGTTTAAATATTCCCCCCTAGTTAAAAAGCTGGCATCATTCTCATACCACTGCTACCCATTTTTAGAGTCAAATAATGTTTTAATTTTTTGTCAAGCTGATTACACTGTCTCAAGCTATGCTCAGACTTGGTTGCATTCCTTTCCTAAAAGGACTACAATTTAAAATTTTCTATATTATTACTTCCTTGCTGAATTTCACATCTTCACAAGTTAAAATTTAAAGCAGTGATTTGAAGACTTACAGAATGCAAGGGGCTTCCTTTGAGGTATAGACAAGAAAATACCAGATACAGCTACTATGAGAGTGAACCCCTGCAGTGATAATGTACTGTGTACTGGAAAAGAGATTAAAATATACATATTTAAGAGATATTTAATTTATTTTCCATTCTGTCCAAATCTCTCTGAACTGTTTTTTCAATACATAAATCCAACTCCACAATGTTCTGTTAACAGGCAAATATTCTTTAATAAAAGCTCTTTCAAGAATTTCAGTTTACTAGTGAGAAATTGGAAAGAGTGATGATTTATTATATTTTATGACATTTAACATGACATTAAAAAAATATAATTTCATTGCATTCACACTTCATTTTATGTATGTACTTGTAAGTTGCACTTCCACAAAATAATATAAAATATCTCCTGACATGCCCTTTATGTAGTTGCCTGGGTTGGGTATTTTGTAAAGGTGGTATTCTTTTTTTTTGTTTAGTTAGGTGTGTTTGGTTGGTTGGTTGGTGTGGGGTTTTGTTTGTTTTAATTGGTTGGGTTTTTTTTTTAGGAATGGGTGGGATTTTATGTGCTTTCTTTTCTTACAATATATAAATCATGCTATTTTTTGCATAAGTCCATCAGAATATAGCTACATTCCTCCAAATAAAAGAAAATCAATTGAATGATCAAGGTACCAATGCCCATGATAGTCTGAAGTACAGTTAACCAGCAGTTAAGTTAGGGTCAAAACATCATCAGGCAGAGAAACAGCTTTCAGCAGCTGTTTCACTGTCTTTTTCATCTCACAGTTATCACAGAATGCAACTTGTATCATCACAGCAAAAATATTGAAATAATGTTATCATTAGTGAGACAATGTAACTGTTTTGCCAAGGCAACCACTCCAGGGCTAGGAAATACTACTATCAAGCTGGTCGCACTTTAATTTAGTTCTCACAGTTCCTGGGGAAAACTTGTTAGTTATTCCCTTGCTCTTCCTCCTACTTTATGTGGTGTGTTCTCATCTCATAGAGGACTGGAATGAATGAAGTAGAATGTTTTATGTGAGAATAGGGCAAGAAAAAGGCCCTCAACACTGCCCTGGAACGTTAGATCCCTCTTCACTTGGCCTTACGGTTCCTTCCAGTAAGCACTACCTTATTTACAGGGAAATACAGTAGATATCCCGTGTCTGTGTTGATGCAAAACACATCCCAGTTCTCAGGGCTATAGTAGGAGGCTACAGTGTTGCCATGTGTTATAAGATTTCTCTTAAAGCTTGTAGGGTTTGGCATGGGAGGACTAAGACTTGTCTGTCAGAGATTATTCACTGACCATGCTGGGGATAGGTACCTGGGCCACCCTGGATATCTTTGAAAGAGGAGAAGAAGAGGAAGGGGGTTGGAGGGCTCTTGAACTAGAATTGCAAACCAAATAAATACAGACTCTGATTTGCAGTGGCAAACACTTCTGGAAACCTCTACTGAAGTCACCAGCGGTGTACTTTGTGCACAATGAAAAGGGAAGTCTCTGATCCTAGCACTTCAATGTAGGAAGCCTAATGTTTTGGCCAATTCTGGTATCTCTGCAGCTGGGATTAGTGTCTCTCCCTCATCACAAAGCTATGCTGTGAAAATAATAAATTAATATTGTAATCCTAAGGATAAATATTGCAGCAATTCCAAAAGTATGTTATTAACATTATCCACAAAGCCTAGTTTGAATGGGGGAACATTTAAGTGAACAGTATCTGCTACTAACACCGAATGAAATGGGAGATGCATGGAAAATGCATGATGTGCACTCATGCAGACAAACTCAGTTTTCATAGTAAATACCCATGCTATTTTCCAATTTTCAAGTAATTAAATTGAAATTCCATTAATTTTCTTTTAACAATTTTGTGTTTCTTTGATAAGCAAGCATACTACAGTTAATACACTAATTTCAGTAAACATGCCAGTTTGAGAAAAGGCATTTGATCGATATCTGCACTCCACAATTGTGAATCAGATTACCCAATGTCCTGAGTACTTAGTTCCAGTAAATATGTTCGATTCTTTTGTTTTCAGACATGAGAATGTGTAAATAAGAGAACTCATGCCTTATATGTAAATCTATACCTATTCAGCCAAATAAATCTGAAGTTAAGCCTTCTTCTTAGCTGAAAAAAAAAATCAGTTTATTTAAATACCCAGATTTACTGACCAATTTAGTTAAAGACAGTTAAAGATATTTAGTTAAAGTTAACAGTGAAAAGAAGAAAAGGAAAGCAAGAATTCATCTTAAATTAAAATGGATCCTTTTTGAAAAAAATCTTACAAAGTAAGAAGACAATACAAAAAGGCTTTTAATAAATAATTTTTCATAAAGTAATTTAGAGGTAAAACCTAGCAAATGCTCTCTTGTTAAATCAGGCACTCCTTCAGTATCTGAAGCCTAAGCAAATTAAAATATTGGACTGTATTGTTCCCCTAAATATCAAGCAACACTTTACTGTGATGAATTTGTTAAAATGTGATGGCATATCTCTCTGCCTATTGTAAAGGTGGATTTAGGCCAATTTCAATAATATTCAGCTGCTGACTCATAGGCCACTTCAAGAGGGTAATGATGTTATGATATACATAAAATACGTACATTGTTATAATGGCTGTATGATAATACATTAATATAAGTAGGCTATTACGCTCATCTTAGTTTAAACGTGTGACCCACTAAACTTTTCTCAGAACTATGCCACCTATTTTGATGTAAGCAGTCAATGTAATGTTAATAGAAAAATACAGTAGAAAAAGTTGAAATCAAAACCCAAATACAACTACAATGAATTTCAAGTCAACTGTAAAGGTTACAGTAAGTGTTTTGGAATCTGTCTTTTTGGAATTTAAATAGAGATAAATTCAGAGAATTATCATGGAGCAGATTCCTTGAGGGAAAACATTGTTTTGGTCAGCATTTTCTAGTTAGCATTGCATAGCATGAAGTAAACTATGGCAGTAGTCTATTGAAAATTGTCTTTCATGCATAGTTTGACATTTGAGAAATAGTCAGGTTTACTTTTGGTATTTGTCCTCTGTTGACCAGTTGTTAAGTAAGATCTAGAGAGCTATCAAGAAGAAACATTTTTCCGCTGAACATCCTTTCCTTGTGTAATCCCTCCTGAGAAGCATCTAAAGGAACTGTAATTAAGGCAACACGTATATGTAAAAAACTGTCAAAAAATTATGATTCTGAGCCTGGTGTCTTGATCATTCTTGGACAGGCTTTGCCTTCTTCAGTGGAGACTTTGAGAGCCTCTGTGCTGGGAAAACTGAGCTTTGCTTGAAGACAACCTCATCCAACAACTGCTGAATTTATTTGTAGTAGATCAGTTTCAATAAAAGAAACCAAGCAAGAGCCACCCCAGAAAAGCCACCAATATGCTAGTCAGAAGTTATTTGTGATTCAAACACTATAAATGTGTCTTCAGACATTCTTTCATAGAATGGAGGGAGAATTGTAGTTTTATATAGTGCTGTTGTAGTCTAGTTTTGTAAATAAAGTACCAGCTTTCACACAACAACTCCTGTTTAAAGCCCTCACCCTGACAGTGAGATCTGGACTGAATTTCCTCCTCCCCTGGAGGAGATGAAAAGGACAATCTTGGCTTTTGCAACAATGCTCTGACAGTGTGGGTCTGACTGACAAAATCTTTTTCTAAAACTGTTACCACACAGAAATTTTTATACAAAAATCAATGGGACATGCCCAAAAGCTCCATGTAAGCTAACGTTGTCTAGGGTACACATAAGTGTGCCCAGAAGTTCCACTTCAAATTTCATTGTTGATGACTTCAACTGAACATTTCACATAGTGACAAGTAGGTTTCTTATATATGAAACACTCTGGGTACATTTTAGCTCCACTTCTGGTCCCAAACAAGTTTTGTCTCACTAAAGTCTGTGGAATGCACGAGATCTAAAAGTGGTAAGTATTAGGGAGATTTTGATGCTTAGTTGTCAGTAAGTTGTAAATAAGAGCTTTCCTGCTGCTCAGTCTGGAAATAAAGACCACAGAAGTGAATGACCTTTGGTTGTAGAATGGTCCTTCCAAAGTTCTTGTCATGGAAGACCTTAATACATTCCAATTGAACCCAGAGTTCTACATTAAATTTTTGGTTATCAAGCTTGATAATACTGCAGTTCCACAAGGTAAACAAAGTGCTCTTGGAATGTTTTTTCAAGGTCCAAAGTTAATTTAAAAAAGCCTAACAGGCAGACTTTTTAATATATTTATATATGTTATTTTATATTGAAGATTCACACTGTATTCCTTCCAGTTCATTGTTTGCACCAAGTAGAACTCTCTAGTGAGCTAAACACACACTGAATGACAAACAAATAACAAAGGTATCACATTCCATCATCAATAATGTTCTGTTTGGCTTTTTTTTTCTTTTATAAAAAAGTTCAGGTCAAGTTCATATTCTCAGGCTGTTTTTAAAATAGTGTTGTGGTTTAACCCCAGTCAGCAGTCAAGTACCACAAAGCCCTCATCTACTTGCCTTGAGTGAGGAGGGGAGTAGGAAGGGAAATAAAACTTGTGGGTTGAGATGAAAGCATGTTAATAAAAGAGATAAAATTATTAACAACAACAGCAAAAATAGCAACAACAACAATAACAATTGTAATGGCAAGAAAAGAGAGAGAAGGAGGAATAAAACCCAAGAAAAAGAAGTGATGCACAATACAGTTGCTCAGCATGCACTGACCAATGCCCAGCCCAACCCTGGGCAGTGCTTGGCCTCTCTCAGCCAGCTCTCCCTTGTTTATGTGCTGGGCATGATGGTGTTGGAATATCCCTTTCCAATGACCCATTCAGGTCACTTGATATGGCCATGCTTCTTGTGTAGCTCCTCGCTGGCAGAGCATGAGACACTGACAAGTCCTTAAGGACTCAAACGCTGTTTAGCAAGAGCCAAAACATCAGTGTGTTATCAACATCACCTCACACTGAATCCAAAGCACAGCAACCCACCAGCTACTGTGAAGAAAATTAACTCTATCCCAGCTGAAACCAGGACAAACAACATCCATTAATTTCTTCCTTTGCTGGAATTTTGTAGCTTGTACACTGCTTAGTCTGTCAGTAAGCTTGCCTCTGTATGTCTTGGAATACCTCAAATTGTCTAAAGACAGCTTAGGCAGTCCCACAGCTAGGCAGCTCTGCAATAAGCTGGTGTCAGCTGTTAGCTACTCACCAGAAGCAAGAGCAAAGAGGAGAAATATAACTCAGACCCAGCTATGTTCCCAGAGTTATTTAATTTCTCTCATCTCGGGAGATGAGGTGCATCTTACCGGGAGGGAGCTGGAGCCAAAAGAGGGTGGAGCCTCCGTGTGAGGTTCCGTTTATCAGGGGGAGTGGAAAGGGATGCCAGGGGGTGGAACTGGGGTAAATAGCCAACCAGATCCTTTCCTAGGGAAGTCCAGGCTACTTTGAACTGTACCCACACTTTAAACAAAGGAATATCTCAGAGTCACACAGTGAGGACATTCTAGGGGCTGCTTGGGCAGAAACCCGGGGGGCAGACTGCAACATTGCTCATTAAAATTTTTTCAGTATTTTTTAAATGGTAGTAAGTTATACTGTATTCCTTGTAGGGCTACACAGATATACCTAATTTATTTTTACTCCAATACTTCTTTTCATGCTCAGGCATTCTTTATTTTTTTTCAGACAAAGTAGAAAGTCCAAGTTTCTTTTTAATTTCTGTGATTGTTTATTTTCTAAAATTTGTATATTAATTGTATATAATCTATCAGATAATGATAAATTTAAAATGTTAATTTAAGAGTTCTCCAAGGCTTTAATTCTCAGGCTTTTCCTAGTAACTCTGCTGCTCTACAGGTGCAAAGAGATAAATCTGGTATTTAAAGAGTATCAGCAGTGGCATGTGGCTGTAAGATCCTTTACTTATCTGTCAGTTGAAGAGATAGCTACAAACTTTTACTACAAATTTGCCTTAGTCTAGTGCTTGCTTAGTTAATAGAGTGGTGAATATATTTACGTTTTCTAAAATTCCTGCTGATTAACGGAGAGCTTACCAAGATAATTTTTAATGAAAAGTTATCCCAGGATGAGGACATACTTTTTTCCTCTTTTTTTAAAAAAATTATATTTTACACAAAATTTTAATATCTTAAAATCTTTTAAAATCTTAAACATCAAATTGCTGATTGTACTACTTGAGAGCAGTGGAAGATGTCAATATTTTGTGTTTAAAATCCAGTTCATTCAGCAACTACTCTTTAATATCTGAATAATTCTTTGGGAGTGAAAAGCTATTCTCACCTGCAGTTTTCTAAACTAACATGCTCTTTTCCAAATTTCCCTCTGATGAAATTTTATTTTTTTTTTTTATTTTTCATTATGGTAATTAGCGGCAGATTTTTATTTCACAAAGGAAAGATCTTCTATATGCATTAAAATTATATGTGCATGGAGAGTGAGTGGTGCTTAGCCACTTATAGTCTTTCATTATTTCTTTTCTAGTTTTAAGACCATATTGCTGTATGTTGTCTTGGTACACAACATTACTAACCAAAGATACCACCACTTAGAAAACAGCTAAGGACCAAACTTAATTCTTGGAAGATTTAAACAGCTAAATGAAAGGCTTATGCTAGGATTAAATCACTGAAAACCAAAAATGTAAATAAAAACCAATCAGGTTTCCTCTCACCATTACCTCTTCATAAATACAAATAAATTATCTAGTTATTTAGCACTATTGGTTTAAAAAGGCTAAATGCAAACTTGTATGTTTGGGTCTTGGGCAGAATCTTGGAATGCTTATTTCCCTGCTGTGTCACAGACTTCTGCAGAAATCAATTATGCCCATATCCTCCAAAGACTAGTTATTTGTCTGTCACTGATCACAATATCAAACATACTTGAGAACATCAGCTTCACAGAAGCAGCAACAAATGTAAAAACACTGCATTGATGCATAGTGGTGTTAAATATGCCACAGACTGGCTGGTGCATGAGTAGGAGGGTAATGTAATACTTGTAAAGCATGTATAAATGAGTTAGAAAAAAAAGGTTTTTTTTGTTTTACACCTCAAATTGACCAGTACACATGAAGAATTATGTATGTCCACATTCCTGAATTAAACTTTAAAATCAGAAAAGTAGATAAAGTAATTGTATTCAACATCACAACACAGCATGGTGCTCCATTTTTAGGAACATGCAACTGGGAAACATATTCAGAAAAAAAAAATCAAAATGAGACGTGTAAAATTGCATGTATGAAACCAGTGAATTAACCACATGTCTAAAAAGGCCACGCACAAGGTTAGAATGTATTTTCAAGCAGAGACTGTCAGGAGTACTAAATACAGCACTGGTTATTTATGTTCAGTTAAAAGGTTAGTAACAAAAGTAACCTGCTGGTGAAGCAATTGTACTCTGGCCGCTGCAGTGTCTCTGGGAACTGTGACATGTCATCCACCCTGCCTCAGTTTTCCTGTTTCTAGCTAGGAAGATTGTCAGATTCTCAAAACAAAATTCTACAAGGAACTAATTGATTCTCCTGTGAGGAAAAGTGAACAATCATTTCCTATTTCCTTACCTCTTTTATCAAATGATAATATTTATAATGAAAAATAAATATGTATCCTATCTTGGCTCTACTTTCAACAGCCTCCTTATTGGTCTGTCCTTAGCTGAAACAAGCTAACTCAAAATGTCCATCTTCTTCTTACCAACAAATAAAACTTTAACCAAATCTAGGCTAGGGCTCTTGTCTCATGCCAATTCTCAAGAACTGAATATTTGGTTCAGTTAATAGGAAAAAAGTGTAGTTTACTTTCTGTGATTATAGTTGTTTCTGTAATTTCAGGAACAGTTCTCCATGGGGGAGGAAAATTTGCACCTTTGTGCTACTTTAAAAAAGGGTGACAACAGTAAGATTCCCATTAGTGTTCCACTCCTAGACACTTAAGTATATGCTGGAAACTCACTTGCTAGAGTTAAGTAGTTACCAGATTGTATCCGACAAGGGAAGCAAGGCAACTCAACTAATATGATTGATAAGCAAGCTTCAGTTTATTCTAGCTACTGTTCTACTTTTATACACCATGTGAAATTTATGCATACTTGTCACATTTTCATTGGTACATAGCAAAAGGGTAGAAACACAGCTGTTTCTCTTGTGATTTACAGGCCAAGGTTCCTCCTTATTCTCTCTGTACATATTTCCTCTGTCTTGGTGCTGATAATGCCAAGGGACACAGTGTTTTTGCCCGATCTGCCTTGGCAGCATGGCTTGCAGTTTGCACTGTGGCTCAAGGCCTGTTCATATCTACTTAACAAGAGGATTGCTTGTACAGCTCTTGTAGGGAGCTATGTCCCTGCTCTTCTAGCCGTTCTCCAACAACAGATGACCATTATTGAGGCCAGTCATCACAGAGCAACCTGTGTCTGCACTGTTAAACTGTCTTTAAGAAGCTGTCACAGCTGCCCACTAGACTTGTTGCCCTACCCCACACTAACTTCTAACACACACACTGAAAAATGAGAGAAAGCCCTGATTGACACAGACCCTAAATACATACATACATACATTCATATATACATACACAAATAAATAAACAAACAAACAAATAAATGCTGTCTTTTATAAAAATTTAATAGTAGACAGGATTAATTCAAAGGTCTGGAAGTTTCCTTATCAGTATTGTACCAATATGATATAACTGTATTGTTTTCTGTATTTTCAATCCTACTACAGCTCTCCAAGAAGATCTGCCTGCTTTGGAGAGAATGCAGTGGCAAATTTTATGCTTTTAAATTGTAATGCATTAGCATTTCTTCATGTCTGTCAGACCCTTAAATGTGCATCTGGTAGCATCTAAATCAGATTTGTTCTCTGAAAGGTAATACATTAAATTAATTCTCTGAGAGGTAATACCTTAAATTCCTTTATGATATACTTCATGTTCTGGAAGACTGATTAATTCCTTTATGTTTTGCAGCAATAGAGGAGATTAGAGACCCTCTAAAAAATTCCTTAACAGCAGTCATTTACGGTAAAAGTGTGACAGTCTTTTACTGTCACTAATGGCTTTTGTCTCAGTAAGTAGTTCAAAACAATTTTGTAAACAAATTATGAAATAGGTGTAATTTTGTTCTTTCCAACTTCTCTCTCCAGAGGTGGAACTTCAACAGAAGCAGCTGAAGCTGTAGTACAAAAGGAAGTGCAAAAACTGCCAGTATCAGCACAACACCTGCTGGGATTCTACAAGTTTTCTAGGAGTACAGGTTAGAAGAAAATACTCCAGGGGCAGCAAAAGTATAGTCAAAGGGAAGAACAGAGTTTATTGCTACTCTTGTTAGCCTTAGGACTGAAAGCAGAACTTGGATATACTTTTGATGCCTTTTCCTGGTGTTAAAATGAAGAGTTGGACATGGTTAGAAGGGGAAAAAGGGATTC
>JACBWW010000060.1:756726-779699 GCA_020086605.1 Lanius collurio | reverse complement strand
CCTTTGACAGAGTAGAAGCAATAAATGCTCTGGCCAGAATGCATGCAAATACCCTTCTGGACTCTTTGCTACCGAATATATTACTGAACCCACCCATGCTTCTGTGGGCACACAGGACCCCACGGAGCTGGGCAGGGACAGTATTAACAGATCATTAACTGTTATAATTCTAATCAATTTCTGAGCTGTTTCATACCTTATATCTTGCCTAGACTGTCTAAATATAGATGCACAGATAAAGACTTCACTAAATGAAGTAGAAGCCTGGATTTATAATGACTGGCACACAATAATTTTTAAATCTGCAATTTTTCAATCCTCAGTTATGCTAATGGGATTTTTTAGGTTGAGAAACCAAGTAAAAATGAGAAATAAACTGGTCCAAATCTGATGTTGCTTGCTCTGGAGCCATTGCCTCGGCTTCCCATCCAGTTGCTCTTTCATTCTTTATTCTTAACAGGATCAGGGTTGAAAATAAGGTGGAAAAGGCTCCTGGGTTAAGGTAAAGAAATGGGGATCCCTTACCAATTGACATATTGGGCAAAACAGTTTCAACATTTGGAGTATTAATTTATGGACATTGATAATTAAAATGGATTTGAATGGTAAGAAACAAAGGCAAAAGCTAAAACTTCTTTCATTCACTCGCTCACTTTTCCCCAAACCTAACTCCTTCTTTCTGGTTTCTTCTGTTGAAGAACACAGAGGTGTGGGGAGTGAGAGTTGAGGTCAGTCCATAACAATTCCTCCTTGCTACTCCTTCCCCTTCATACTTTCCCCTGTTCCTGAGTGGGTCCGCTCCCTGAGCAGCAGCTTCTTTCATGAAATATTCACCTTCTACTGTAGTGTCGTCCTCCATGGGCTACAAGGGACAAACTGCTTTAAAATGATCCTCTCAGGCTGCAGCAGACTCTGTGCCCTAGGGTCTGGAGCATCTCCTCCCTCTCCTTCACCAGCCTTGGTGAATGCAGGGCTGTTTCTCCTAGCTGTATTCCTCACTCCTTTCTCTCTTGTGCAGTGTTTTACCATCTCCTTAATGTGTTTTGTCAGAGGCACCAGCACCTCGGCAGAGGGGCTCAGCTGTGCCTTGTAGTCTTGTTGGAGAAGGCTGCAACCAGATGTGTCTGGTGTTGGACAGCTCCAGTTCCTGCCAATACATGGGCACCTACACCAGGTACAGGAATGTAATTCCACTATTCCTATTCCTTGCAATAGGAATGTAAAATGATGAAACTCTGTAGCAGGAGAAAGAATTTTGAAATATTGTGTTAGTGTTGCTGCCAGCAACTCATATGAGACAGACTGAATGCACAAACTTTCCTCCTCTAGGAAAGACTTTAGTTATAGTTACTCTTATACTCTTTAAGCCAAAAATTAGGACTCCTAACAAGCACAAACAGGAAGAGCTATTGTGTCTCTCCCTATGTATAATCACACATAATCTTTTCCCCTGAATTTCTCAACACTCTGGTAATATTGCATTGGAAATATGTGATTATCAATCACTACTCCTTTGGCTACACTGCAGGTTCCCAAACTTCATCTGTCTTCCAAAAACTATTATTGGATGTGCTAGAAACAAATGTAAAGTAGTTCCAAGATCAGTTTTCAAAAATTGAAGTATACTCCCATTATGTTATGTTGCATTGATAAAGACCTAAAAAGTCTCTCCTAAAAATTCTTCCACAGAAAGGAAGAAAAATACAGAAATTAAGAAGGGAAAATGTGATGGAATAGGTTGCCCCTGTAGATCCTTTTCCGAAGTATGAAAATTCTATGTCATTCTATTGAAAATTAGTATTTACTGCCTGACCTGCACATATGAATGTGAAGACATACTTACTAATGAGATACAAACAAATGGTAGCCAGAGGGATGTAATTTCCAAAGCACGGAGACCAATCAAACATTTTGTAGATTGTCAAAGGTCCTTCTTTGCGTAGCACATCAGGATTTACCACATGCAATATTACAACATGAAATGTGCAAAATTTCATTGAAAGTGAGGCTACATCACCATGTAACAAAAAGATATGTAATATCAGTGTAAATTATACAAGAAAAAAGAGTCCTTTTACCTATTGTAACCAAGAAATAACTTATTCAAAACTGTCTGAATGATCATTTATTATTTTTCGGATATGCTACCATCTCAAGAGTACCTTATCAGCTGCTATCAATGTATTTTGAGCAGTTTATGTGTACAAAGTGCAGATTTCTTTAGTTCTAATTTTCATCTTAAAACAGTGTTGTTACTGTCCTTCATATTTCAATAAATGAATGTATTCAATCCATTGATACAAGTATAATCTGCTCTTTTTTCACTGTTACAAAGCAGACAAATTTTACATATGTTTGGGTTGATAGTCACAAATAAAAGATACTCTTTAGAGTCACTTGTCACGCTAAAATGCCTGAGTTTGAATGAGACGAGGAAGAAAAACATAAAGACATAATGGTGAACTACCATCACAAGAATATTTCAGCAGTCAAGAAAGGAAGACAAGACAGCAGAAGGAGTCTGACAACACTACAGTGACTCATCCAGCTCTGCCTCTCTCTTTTTGGCATATAAAAAGTTCAAGTATAAGTCATCTTTCAAAGCTTATTTTGAATAGTGCACAGCTCTTACCACTGCAACATAGAAGCCTATGCACAGAAAAAAAAGGCTGGGAAAGATAAAGCAGTTCTAGCTACAAAATTCATTCAGCAACAGTTACTGTTACGATTTAGTAGCTTAATGTCATAAAGAAGTTTCCTTTGAATTAGATTATATCAACATCCAGTTAGTGAGAATGATGAAAAATATTATTTATTTTGATAAGGAAAAGTTACTTTATATCTTCAGGCAGAAACACAGATCTGTTATCAACAATTATAAATACTCAAAGCACCTACAATAGTCTGAATGCTAACTCACTGCTAAGCACTTCAAATAACTGAGCTATTTTAAACCGTATTGTCCAAGTACTTAGCTTTTCTTACCAGCAAGATGTGGGATTCTTCACTGAATATTCATTGTTTTAAACAGAAGGATGCATTTAAGTAACAAAAAATGTATTCCACAGACCAATTAATGACTCACCCCATGCAAAATATGTAAAGAAATAGAAGTAAATATTATGCAAGAGTATTATTTTAGTCTTTCTCCTTATAATGATAACATTCAAATCTCAGAGTGTATCTGTAATTATCAAATAATAAAGGCAAGAATCTATGTGAGATATGGGATTTTAACAGAATTTAGATTTGTTATTCCATGCCAGGTCTTAAACCCTGACAGCAGCTAAGTACTACACAGCTGGTCACTGTCCCTTTCCCTTGGAGGGAGAGGAAAGATAATCAGAAAAAAAAGTGAAACTTGTGTAATAATAACAGTTTATTATTCGAAACGAATTTTACCAATAATGATAATAATAACAATAAAATTACTGTAATATGGCAATGAAAATAGGAGAGAGAAAGGAATAAAACCGCAGAGAAGGAAGTGATGCACTATACAATTTCTCACTACCCACTGCCTGATGCCCAGCAAGTCTCCAAGCAGCACTTGGCCTCTCCCAGCCAGCTGCCAACGGTTTATGTACTGGGCTTGATTTTCTATGGTGTTGGAATATTCCTTCAGCCCCTTCAGATCACCTGTCCTGGCTGTCCTCCCTCCTGGCTTCTTGCACAGCCCCTCACTGACAGAGCATGAGACACTGACAAGTCCTTCACTCAGAGTAAGTATTACTTAGCAAGAGACAACATCTGTGTGTTATCAACACAATTCTCACACTGAGTACAAAGCATAGCACTGTATCAGCTACAACTGGGAGGAAAATCAACTCTATCCCCACCAAAATTAGGACATTCCCACTTTTTGAGTATAATTACATATCTGGCAATGATTATTTATTTATAGACAGTACCACTTTCTGAGGCTGTATTATGCATCTTCAGTAAAATAAACATGGATTGTCTATAGCTCTGCAAGGGATGTCTAAGCTTCAGGAAGCCCACAACTCTTGAAAAAATAAAATTAAAATGAAGATAAATTCTACTTTCTAGGTATGGTTTGCTGAGCAGAAAAAACTGCAGGAATACTTTCCTTGTGACAGTCCAGTCCCCTTCCTTGACTTTCCTAGTCAACACAGAGAAAAGTTTTTGGGGAGTGGAGCAGCTAGTATGTCCACATGCTAAAGATGCTGCACATTTCTAATGTTACAGATATCCCCATGTAAATATTAAAATAAGTAAGACTTCTCCTAGGAATGAAGCAAAGCTGATAAGAGTTTCCAATAGAACCAAGTTCTCTTTAACAGCAGCTGTACTGTCAAGAGAAAATGCATGGACTTGCACTTCAGTGAGTTGTAGCACCCAAAGATGATGCATTTTGATGTCCTGTTCAGAAGAACATACAGGCAAATAACTTAAAAAATTTTTGCACATAAGCTGAAAATGCTCCATTCTTTCTTTCTTTTTTCTCAAGACTCAGAACTTCTAAGAACAGAGGTTAGCACCTTCTCTTCAAGTCCTTGTTTGCTAAATATTACTTCTGAGACCTTACCAACAACAGAATGGGTTTTTCTTTGCTGTATTATTAGTATATTTTTTCTTTTCAGGTTAGTTCAAGAAATGTCATAACCTATTAGCAACATTCTGCTATTTCACCTTTATATAAGCAGTGATGGTAAAATGTCTTTTTCTGTTACAACAGGCTAAATTCAATCTGAAGACTATGTATTGCTTTTGTTGGTGGTATTTATTCACAGAGGTCTTAAATATATCTTTCATCCATGCTTAGAGACCATACATAAAACAAAAGCAGTAATATATGATACACATGCCACAAAAATTGCTTAAGACAAGAGTGACTAATGCAATCTATTTTTATTACTATTTTCTTGGGTACTTTAAGTGAAAGATCTGTGAAACTAGTTCAGTGGTCCATTGAGAAATCACAATGGAATCTGTGAGCAGTGGGCAAAGCAAAATAATTAGGTATTTCCTGCTGTAAACATTTTTAAACTTTTTGTTTGAGCTTTTAACATGGAGTAAACCAGGTGATGCTTCTGAAAGAGTTTGTAGAAAACAGCTATAATACCATTTCTAGAAAGATGACTGAGTGCAAACTTAATAATGGAGAAGATTCACAGATGCAACCCATCTGCTTTTGCTCCTCTGGTTATGAAAAAATAACAAAAATGGATATGAAAACACTGGACTTGTGATTGTAAGTGAAGTAAATTTAATAAGGTATAATTAACATAACTTTCATGGAAGAAAATTCTTAATAATGGAAATGTCTTAATAATAGATTACTATTAGCATTGCTTTCCTTAAGGAAGATGAGTAGCACTACTTCTGATTTGGAGTTGGAGAAACTGAAATTTAACAAGTGCTGTCACTTGTGAAAACAAATGCGTTGGGTCAGGTACAGGTATTTGGACTCTCATTTCAAAGGCCAACATAGGAACCCACAGATTCTGGTTTAGATCTTTCTAATTCTACATGCAACATCCAAGTCTTATCAGGACTTAAATTTAAGAAATGCATCTGGCAGAAAAGAAAAAGATTAGTACATAAGCATGGCCCAAGATCTCCAAAGCTTTGTTACCTTAATAACATGAGTAGCAAAAGATGAAATTTTAAATACAAGGTTTACTACTAACCATGCAGTTTCATATTTTTTTATGATAACTTATAATTAAAAACAAAACAAATCAAAAGAATATATTGTCTCTAACTGGAAAAGACAGACAAAACCCACACACAAATATAAAAAAGGATGTATCCAGGTTAAGGAAGCTCCAGCAGGACTCCCTGAGTAAAAACAGTACAGTACTGACTCCTCAGTACGTAACTTCTAATCTGTTTTTTTTTCATTATTCCCAGTAAATTCAGGGTTCAAAAATCTGAAGGCTTCACTGATGGAATGCTCACATTTGGCCCTGACTACCAAGAAAATCACTGAGAATCCTTTTAACTGTTTTACAGAAGGTAATAGTGGAAGTGAATAGTTTACTGCTTAATGTTGTGTGGAAGGAAGTCCATGATGATATTTCCCCATTGATATTATCTGTTCTTAGGGTGATAGAAGAATTTTATGAGTCTCATATGGAATGTATGTGATGTGAGTATCTGTGTGTAAATACCTGTCTGTGTACAGTTACATTTAGGGAAGCATGACATATTGCATTGCTTTCCAAGTTCTAATACGGCCTAGAAGTTATTTCAACATTCACTTATCTACTTCAGGAACAACATGATTTGGATCAATGAGATGGTATATCATAGTACTGTTATAGATGAGTCAAAATTCATAAGAAATCAAAATGGTATAAGTAGAATAAGTTATTAATGTGAATCCAAAATGTGAAATATATCTTGTAAATTGTATATATGTTTAAATTAGTTGTGTTCAGAGTACACCTTGGCAAGTCTCATGACATCTTGCCCAAGGAAGGTACTAATTAACATAAGAAGTGCAGGCAAGCTCAGGGGAGATGACCTCAGACCCATCAACCTCCTATGATTTCATCTTACCCAACAAGAATTTTTCCATCTGAAAGGAGTAAGAGATAGGATCTGCTACTCCTTGGACACTGCTGATGAGTGGACCTATTGCTTAAGACACTTCATTTTAATCAAATAAGGATTTCTCGGAAAAATCATCATCTGAACAGGACCCTTACCAGAAACGCTGAGATGAGTTACTGGAAACCATCAACCAGAGCACAAAGAGAATCCTTGGACAAATCAACATCTAATTGGACCACTGAGCACTGGGCCAGAGGATCATCAGAAGTGAAAAGAACAAAAGATTTCCTAGCCAGGAGCAAGAAAAACAGTATAAAAACTGGACTCAAACACCTCAAAGGTGTGCGCTTACCTCTCTGAACTGCTGGTGGTCAGAGCTGTGTACGTGTCACCCAGAGTCAAGAACCTAGGCTTGGCCCTGTTTTTCCTTTTATAGTGGCTTATTAAGATTGTCAATTTGATTAAAATAAATTTTGTTTGTTTTATATTAATAATTTGGCTCACGCAAATTATTAATTTGATGGAATTGACATTTCATTTATAACAGTACTCTCTGCAATCACTGGCCTAAAGTGCATATTAGATTCATAAGTATCAAAAATAAAAGAACTTAGATCAGTACAACAGTAGAAATACTTGTGGGAACATAGATGTATTCGAAGAAGAGGCTTCTTGGCCATTGGTTGCTTAACACAGTCACAGTAACACAGAGGAGAAGCTTTCAAGTCACTCGTAAAAGATATTTTCAGTGTTCTCTGTTTTTCTATTGTAAGCAAATATTGTTCTCAAGCAAAGTTACTCTAAACAGTTGTTATCCCATGAAATTTGACCTCTGTCCCTCTATAAACTGAGCAAGGCAAACAAAGCTTTAAGTGAATATTGTCCTATCCCCATGTCAACTATCATCAGCTGCTTCAACTGATGTTGCAAAATAACTCAGGTCTATTTTCAGTTTAAAAGATATGGGGATTAGCCTATTGTTTCCAATTTAAATATGCATCAGTCTGTGCTATGTAGTGATTTCAGGTTATAGATGAATAAATGAAGAGTTTTGTGTATGTCTTCAATAGTACAATGTAATAAATATAAATGGAGAGAGATAGATCTAGTGTGCAACAAAACCATATAATCAATTTAATAATGACCTGGAGCCCATACAATTACTGAAATGAAATGTTTTTTTCTCTGCTTATTTTGGTGTCTACTTGACATTTTGGAATGTATTTTCAGATCCTTTTCTCCTACTGTTTTGTGAAAATGTGATAGTATTTGATAACTGAGGCTATATGTTCAGGAAATCTTACTTCTTATATGATGGAAAAAGGCAGAAAGTTTACTGTAATTATTCTTTCCACACATGAATTTAGAAGATGCAGGATTCAGAGACTTTGAAATCTGAACTCTGATCCCAGTCCTCTCTGTTCGGCTGGACAATTTGAAAGAGATTAATTAATCTCTAAATCTGTGGCCTGAACTTTATTAATTAAATTATTAAATTAAACCCATTTATGCCAATATTCCAGGCTTCTGAAGAACATATGATTCCAGAGACCCATGAACTGGTCTGTAATTAGTGATCTCAGAACAGCAATCATTATAGGATCTTCAGGAACATTGTGTAAACTGTTCTTTAATGACAAGAAAACCTAGAAAAGAGGATGCATTTTAGCATTCTAGTCTGACTTTCATGCTTTTGTGAAAGGTAGCTTATGTCAGGAAAAATGTACTACTGTTTTGTCTCATTGACCAGTAGAAACCAGAGAGTATTTACAGCTATTACTGACTAAAACATCAAAAAAGAAAGTAATTTTGTCATTATTTTGTAAGGCCTGGAAATGAAGGGTAAGGACAACTGCTGGTAAAGCCTATCATAAAGATAGAATATTCTCTACCTAGATGATAATGAAATTCCTGTATCATTCTTTAGTTCCTGTATCCTGGGATGCCTGTGTACTTCCTCCCTGGGCAGCTTAATATTCTTTGTTATTGATGTGGAGATTAATTTGAACTGTACAAGAGGAATCAGAGAAATGCAGACAGTCAGTAAAGCCTCTCCTCTGTCCTCTAACTTGCTTGTGAGTCACTCACAGTTCATGAAATACTGTTAATCAGTGGGGAAATTATGGCATCTCTTCTTTTATCTGTTTAATATATTTTAGTATCAGCCTCCAATGGCAACCTTGTATGCTGGATGTAGTGTTACTGAGGACTGAAAGGAAGAAAGAAATTGTGGTCTTCCAGAGCAAGCAATAGCTCAAGACTGTAGAGAACATTTTCTTCTTCTTGATTTTCCTTTAACAAAACAAAAAACCCCAAACCAATCAAACAAACAATTGCCTCTCCCCCAAAACTGAAACAACTAAACTGCCATCACCACCAAACTACAACCAACAGAAAAGAAACCAATCAACCAAAAAAAAAAAACCCAAAAAACAAACAAACAAAAAACCCCAAAAAAGTTGAAGGACCACTATGAAAGAAGCAGCAAACTGGCAGTTTTACATCAGTGTAATGTATTTAGATGTTGGCTGGCATCCAATCCCTCTGTCAAAGCAGTTTTATCATAGTACCATCTTCATACACATTGATGCAGGAAATCTGTAATGCCTGTGGAAATAACACATTTCCTCCATAGCACTTGGAATATTATGATATGGTATGTAGATAGAATTCATTGTTAGGAATGATACATGTTTAGAAGATTCAAAACCTAGTTATGTCCCATATGTATTTCCAGCATATTTCCACAATGCCATGCTTTTTGCAGCATATTAATATATTTTTAACATGCAAATGCTAGTAGTCTCTACAAATTGTCAGCCTATTAGTCTCTCTTTTCATGATGTAATTTCTTAATACTTAGGAGAGATCAACATTTATGAACACCTTTGGTGAAGATTAATAGTAAGATATATAATGCTGTAACTTTTCTTTTTGATGAATCAAATGGAGTCTTTAAATTTGCATCCAATTAGATCCTACTTTGGTCATTATCAAATTTCATAAACATTCCCTCCGAACAGATGCCAATTATTAAATATTAAAACATCTATGAGAAATTTTTATTCACAATTAAGGATTATTTTTGTCATTCACAAGAAGTTCTTTCCGGACATATACAAAATTAATCAGAAATATAACAAAATCTTTAAACATGTTAAAACTATATGTTAGACATAGCTTACAGTTCTATCTGTTAGCCCAATAATGGCCATTTCTGTAAAATCAGAATTAATTTCCTGTGTTACACAGAAGAATGCAGTAAAGGAAAGAAATTTCACACATGACCTGTACAGGCTTCCACAGGGGTACATGACAGGAGTCTTTATATGAAGCTATGGAAAGGATCATTCATATCAGAGAGAGGAGTAGTCAGCATGCACAAGTTATCTGGAGGCAGCTCCTGCTTATGGTAAAACTTCTCACAGCAAACCCATGTTTAACCACCTCACAGCAAACTGATGCCTCTTGCCTTTCTTTCTAATGTTGATTTGTAACAGCAGTAGATTAACTTTAAGCTAAAGTGAAGCACATAGCATCTTCAGGTGGAGGTAGTTGTCTTCAGTTGTAATTTCATAAAAAGCCCTTTATGTCGCCTTTTCAGGACAAAACTGTGTCTTTAAGTCATAGAGCCAGAGAATGGAAAGACCTTTAGGATCACATTACCAAGTCCAACTGTTAACTCAGCACTTCCAGATCCACCACTAAACCAAGTCTCTCAACAACACATCTACAGATCTTTTAAATACCTCAGGGGTGGGGTGTGACTCCACCACTTCCCTGGGAAGCCTGTTCCCATACAGTCTAATTCTCCCCTGCTGCAATTTGAGGCATTTAATCTCATCCTGTCATTTGTTACCTGGAAGAAGAGACTGACCTGCACCTAGCTACAGTCTCCTCTCAGGCAGTTGAAGAGAGTGACAAGGTCCCCACTGAGCCTCCTCTTCTCCAGGCTGGACACCACCAGCTCTCTCACCTGCTTCTAATCAAACTAACGCTAGAGACCCTACCCCAGCTCCATTGCTCTTCTCTGGATTCACTTCGGCACCTCAATGTCTTTCTGGTCATGAGGGGCCCAAAACTGGACACAGGCTCTGAGGTGTGACCTCACCAATGCTGAAAACAGGGGTACAATCTATACCCTGATTCTACTGGCCGCACTAAACTGTTGTTTTCCAACTGCACAATGGCTTCTAACTCCTCCTCTTTGTTGCTCATGCTGCATTCATTGTTGTAGGTGCATCCCAGCTGGGCTATCAATCCATTCACCCATGGTGATTGGGGGGGGGGGGGGAATTTCAGGATTTTCCTTTATAACACTTTTAATAAAGGCTCACTTGTTTAAAAATACTTATTACAAGGTGCTATTATGAACAAAAAAGAACAAAATCCATCTTCTTCTTGCATTCTACTTACTGACCATCATGGCAGAGTAAAGAGGCTTTCATTAACAGAGAATTTTAAGAAATACATGAAAACATGCACAAAAGTGTGTGAAATAAGAGTTTAAAATGAATTTGTTGCTGTCATGAACTGTAGAAACATGGAGAAAAAAAGCAAGTAGAGCAAGGGATGCCTAGCTGGCCTTAACCATGTTGCCAGGGATGCCTAGCAGGACCATTTTGGACATTAGGAGGGCAGTGACAGAGAACAGAATTAGTCAAAAGATTGAGCTATAGTTACTCCAAAGGGACCTTTTGTGATCACCTTGTCTGACTTCTAGTGATGTCTTTTTCAAACTAGAAATGAAACAACACACACTTTTGAGATAACTTTTGAGGAGGTAATACAAAAGCTGGCCTCTGTTGGAGGCCTCCAGTTATAGAAAAAAATCCACAAAAGCCCACTCACACAGAGGAGCATACAGTTTTATAAGTTTGGTAAAATAGCATAATTGACAAAAAAGCAACAATTAGGAGCATAAGTGGTGATGCAATTCCCCCAGAGGTCAAATCCCTTCTAAGTCCTCCCCCCACCTCAGATGGAAACTGACCTTGATTGTGGCAGTGCCTTCCCCTGAAATCCCGGGGGGAGGGACCCTGCAGGGTACGGGTCTGTCCCTGTCCCTGTCCCCATGTCACGTGTGCCCCATACCTGTTCCTGATTGGGGTGTGTGTGCCTGGGGGCTGAGAAGAGGGAGCAGGGTCCCATGACTGGGGGCTGCCTGGGAATTCCAGCCATGCAGCTGGAGGAATAAAATAATCCCTGAACATCTACAGAAATATCACTTCATCTTTCCTTCCAAGTTCATCGCTGTCTTATTCATGTTGTAAGGATTCCCCACACTACAACACTTGATGACAAAAATGTGTTTTGGAGAGCTGTTTTTTGGCCTTGGTTCCTAAGGAGAAACAAGATAGGATAGGAGCTTTATAATATGTTTAGTCTTTCTGCCTATCAGGGTGGGGAAAAGCACTGGGAAAACTAGCTACAAATGCAATAATAGGCTACAGAGCTCCAAATATATATGTAAAGAATACAGAAAATTTATAAAAGAAAAAACTCAAAAATCAATAAGCATCACTAGCTCAGCAAAAACTCTAGGTTTTCATTAATTAATTGTTGCTGAACAGTGGCAATATGCCAAGAGAAATCAGGATTTAAATTTTAGAGACAGAACTGAGGAAAAGTCTTTAGCATCTGTGTTAATGAGCTTTCCATAAGGAGTTAATAATTTTTCTTTCACTTGCTTTACATTTGCTTTTTATTATGCTTATTATTAAGAAACCTACAAATTTGTTTAAAAAGGTAATACAAATTTATTTGGTTCATGTCTGGACTAGTAATCAATAGGATTTTTGCTGAATATTTTTCAGTTGATAGAGAATTTGTGGGCACCTAAGCTAGATGTATTGCTTCAAAATAAATTGTACTTATGCCAACCTTCAAAATCTCATTCAAAACACTTATTTAATGCTCATTTCAAAGCATTTATTTATTTATCCTTGTTTTTCCTTGTGTGTCTGTGCATACAGAGCACTTCACGCTGACCTAGGTTCATACACTTCAAGACAACAGAAACTACCTTCGTTCTTCCTGATATATCACTTTGAATATTGATATATAAATGAATATTGTTTGCTTATTTTCAGATTACTGAGTAGTCCAGATCCACCAGTGTATCTGTCATTTAAATTTTCTCTCAGTAGCTCTGTGTATTGGGATAGCCTTTTCTATAATAATTATCATAATAATTTTATGTTTTCTTCTAAGGTACTGATAAAAATCAAGACAACCAATATCACACAAACATATTTATGTTTTCCTAGGAAAAAAACCACCAAAACAAAACATGAACATTTATAAGTTTTAACTGGATTGTATTTCTGATTGTTTTTCTGAATTGAATTAGTTCAGTATTTTGGTGAGGAGTATTTTCTCACTTAGAAGTCTATACTTGAATATTCTTGTTATTTTCCCCTCCCTCTTAAGATGATTTCAATGTTCCATGATTTATCAGTGACCCAACAAAGCAACTCTGGAAAGGTTTACAAGGATCTATTTCTTAACATCCATGCAAGTTCTTATTACACTTGAAAGCATTGCAGTAGCCACCCTTCACTTCATACACAACCAAACAATAATTGTTAGACATACTTTTTTCTCAGAAGGTCTAATTAGGGTGTCATTGAAAGTTTGTTTCTTACATGCTTTCCAGAAAAAAAGAAGAAATTCTCTCATTCCCAAATGCCACTTTAATCTTGAAAACTTCATTTCCCTTGTTGATTTATAGAAGCTTTACCTTCTAATTAATATTAATGACCAGCCTTCTCCTTTTAGTTTCAAGAGCAATAAATTTCCTTTTTGTTTTAGGAATTATTTCACTTCACTTTGCCTGTAAGTACTTCTCTCCAGTAGATAACTTGAAATGCAGTCTCATTACTTCCATAAACTGCTGCTCGAGAGATTAAACCTGGGACTGTGGCCCTCACTGGAACGCACATGAGGAAATACTATCATTTATGCATCATGGATGCATCTGGTTGATTGTCAGCTACAGCTAGGAAAAGCAGAGAAATACTAATTTTCTGTAGCTACTATTGTTTTAGTGGCAGATTTTTTGTATAAGCTTCATATCACTGCGTTCCTTAACATACTTTCGCTTGTGTACTCATATACTAAAAAAATCCCTGTATTTTTAATTCCATAGAGAGTTTTTAAGCTTCTGTGTCCAAGCTGCCATGAAATAATTGATCTATTTTTTTGTGGCTTTCATCTTTTTCTCAGAAGTTACTGTAGTGTTGTGGTGGGCAAAGTGAATTACTGCAAGGTATCTTTCAGGGCAAAAAGGCCATATAGAGTGGGTGGGGAGAAATATGCTTTCTCTTGCCTGCACCACCTGGGATGGCAGAGTATGTACTGTCAGATAAACGCCAAGTTAACTGTCTCTCAGGGTCTCTGACTGTGTTGTGCTACACAGTTTTGGAAGGTAAAAAGTACATACATTTTTACATATGGGAGTGTATATATGTGTGTGTGTGTATGCATATGTATTTAGGTGTATATATATATATACACGTATACATACAACTTTTACTGTTGAAATAAGGTTTTTGAAGAACAAGATGTTCATATTACTGCTTAGAGATTTCATTTTTCTTGGTAAGTATTTATTACTTTTTCTGAACATCCCCCATTTTAAGTGATTGGTTAATATTTGTTCTGTATTACATACATTCTGCCAGACAATTAATGAAAATAAAAATATATTGACTGTATTAAAAGGCTTTGATTGGTCTTGAGTTCTTTTCAGAGTTTTTGTGCTATGTAAGATATATTTTAGTTTCAGATTCTTTTTTTCTCTGGGATACTGTAATTTCCCATTTTAAAAAAATTGAACACTCCCAAATCAGTCTATGACTATCTTGTAAAATAGTGATGCATGCAGGCAGCAAAATAGCTCTAAAAATATGGAGAACCCAACAGCCAAAAACCAACACCGGTACTGTTCCTGAAAACCTGAAAGAATTACATTCACTGTTTCCATTACTAGTGCTGAGTACTCACATCTCTACTAACCAGCAGGTTGTCTCTGAGTGTCTACACTACCTTACACCTCAAAGAGAATGTTTCAAAATTTGCAGGACAGAAAAATTATAGCAACCTATGCACAAGACATGGATAGCAAAAAGCCCTTCTTGTCTGAAAGCAACAGAGGATTATGGTCCTGGAATCTAAGAGATATGCAGTGAGTATATATCATCAGTTAGAGAGCAAAAATAGTAATTACTGCATCTCCAGTACCTTTATTTGTTTTAGTCTTGTCTCCTTCATCTAAAGAAGTCCTCTTGATTGTCTAGTGGCTGTTTCACCCTGGAAGGTACCCAAGAGATTTGTAAAATCATAGAATAGCTTGGGCTGAAAGTGACCATAAAGATCATCTCCTTTCAACTCCCCTGCCATCATCTTCCACTTGACCAGGTTGCTCCAAGCCCCATTCAAACTGGCCTTGAACACTTCCAGGTTTGGGGCATCCACAACTCCTCTGGGCAGCTGGTTCCAGTGTCTCATCACCCTCACATAAAATAACTTTTTCCTACTACATAATCTAAACTTACTCTCTGTCCGTTTGAAGCTGCTCCCCCTTCTCCTGTCACTATATGACCTTGTAAAAAGTCATCTTTTCAGGCTGAAAAATCCCAGCTCTCTCAGCTTTTCCTCAGAAGAGAGGAGCTCTATACCTCTGATAACCTTGGTGTCCCTCCTCTGGACTGGCTCCAACAGCTCCATGTCCTTCCTGTGCTGGGACCCCAGAGCTGGAGGCAGCTCTGCAGGTGGGGTCTCACCAGAGCAGGGCAGAGGGGCAGAATCCCCTCCCTCCCCTGCTGCCCACAGGGCTTTGGATGCAGCCCAGGACACACTTGGCTTTCTAGGAGTGCCCATGGCTGGCTCATGTCCAGCTCTCACCCCAGCACCCCCAAGTCCTTCCCCAGCTTGGGCTGGCACCAGAGGTTGCCCTAACCCAGGTGCAGCACCAGCACTTGGCCTTGTTAAACCTCATGATGTTCCCACGGGACACTTCTCAAGCTTGTCCAGGTCCCCTCTGGATGGCATCCCATCCCTAAGGAGTGTCAACAGCCCCACTCGGCTTGGTGTCATCTGCAAACTTGCTGAGGGTGCACTCGATCCCTTGGTCTGTGTCACTGATGAAGATACTAAATAACACTGGTCCCATCAGTGACATCACTTGTCACTGATGTCCATTGGGACTCTGAGCCATTGGACACCATCCTCTGGATGTGATACATCATCTCTAAGCTGTGCTTCAAGTCATGTTCAACCAAAACATGGCCCTGACTTTTAAAAGAAAAGGATTATGGCCATTTTTCCTTAGTAGCTGCTCTCAAGACTAACTATTTTTTGAGGAAAAGAAATTTCCTTTAAATAAGCCAAAGTCTGACCTGAAGATATTTAAACATTTATCTCACACAGAGCAGAAAATCCTAAATGAATAGAATATACCAAGTAAAATATAATTTCTTCTTCCTTGAATGACATGTCCTTTTAGAAGAGGAGACTATCTATCATTGTTGTCATACTGACACTGTTTTTATTATCACACTGGGCCTACAACTATCACATCTATTACATGTCATATTACATCTAGTGTGTGTAAGATACAAACCACTTACACAAGCAGTTCATCTTACCTGCTTGACACACAGATCATTGTTCTTTTCGGGTTTTATGTTTGCTTCCTCTGCTGTTTTTTAAAAATACCTTAAATTTCCAGTATCTTCTGTTTATTTTGCCGCCAGCAATATACAATCTTTGTTTATATTCCTTCCCCTCCATCCTTTACATATTACATATATTTTAGACTTCTTAACTGATCATCTTTTCACTTGAAAAGACATACTTCTTTTACCATTGTATATAAACAGCAATTTTATGTGAAAGCGTGTACCAGCTAGTATGAATGAACATTTCAAGGTTTATTTTTCCCACTCTTTAGTTGTGATGAATGTTTATCCTTGCAGCATGGAGAAGGCACCTAAATATATATCTATTATTTAAATACTTAGACAGAAACAAATAGTAGCTTAGTTTGTATGAACAAATTGCCTTAAATGCCAAACATTCTACTGACATTTTTGCTTGCCTGTGGCATGAAAGACATTATTAATTTATCACCACAGTCAACTGTAAAAGAATGCATTATGTTAATTGGTTTCTTGGATGAGAAACAATGACTCGTTAGTCTTAACCACAGCAGACTGCTAACAATATTTTGATGAAAAAACGAGTAATATCACATATACAACATGCCACACACAGAAAGTTTTCATCCCTGTTAACTCCACTCAATATACATCTGCTTCCATTGTGCCTGGGTAGTAAGACTAATATTGTAAATAACAAGGAAATTCACACCATACAGTGCATTTTCTTGCTCCTTTCTGTAAATGGCCTTTATTCATGTGGCCCTAATTATAATCAGAATTTTGTGTAAGCACCACTTATGATGGGAATTATACTGTGCTGATAATACTGAGCAAGGGATTTAGCCAATTTTAAAGGTAAAATTTGTGGTAGAAAAAAAAAGTTGGAAAAAATTATTCACTCCTTTGTTCTCCTTAGATGTTTGTAAAGGGCTCTTCAGTGGCTTAATACCACCTTAATTGCACAGTGAGTTCACTCTCACTTCTGCAAGATATTAGAGATTATTTTATACTAATTATTTGAAATGGTGTCCAACAGTTCATCTAATCTACATACTGTTTGGCGGCATTTATTACTGAAATTTTAGACTATTGGTCTAGATAAATAATGTCTTATAAATTAAGATCAAAGCACTGGAAAATTCACAAACGTTGGCCAAACTGCTCAGTCCACACAAGCTTGCCCAGCTAATTCTACAAGAATTAGAGGAACTAGAATTAACCAAGTTACTGGAATTAATCCTTCCTACTCAGACTGCAGTGAAACAGTGCTAATTGATAGGGGGATGCAGCCCACTGTTCTCACAGAATCTCAGCATTACAGAATCACAGAATGGGTAAGGTTGGAAGGTACCACAGAAGCTCATTTGGTCTAACCTCCCTGCTCAATCAGGGCTATCCCAGAACACATGGCACAGGAATGTGTCCAGATGGTTCTTGCATATTTCCAGTCAGGAAAACTTGCAACCTTTCTGGACAACTGTGAGGAGCCAATTTAGTTTTGATTTGTATCAACACTGACTGTCAGAGGCATGTGAGGGAGGGGGTGCACACATGCCACTTACAGGAGGCAGCTAGGAGAAGCTGGGGGAAAGCCTTGTCTTTGGGGAGACTTTGCCTGGTAACACCATCCAGGGGACATGCAGTCAGCAGGAGACACTGTAGCCTCCCGAGAGATTCTTCAATCAGATGGCGAAATGTCCCCACCAATGTACTGCAGTGGGAGGTTGTACTGGGACAATGGTCTCCTGTCAGCAGCAGGACTTTGGGAGGAGCCAGGGGGCATAAAAGGTAACTGCACCACAAGCTTTGGGGGTTTTGAGATTTGTGGTTTTGACTGGCAGGCTTTTGGATCTTATGTTTTTTGCTTGTGGGGGCTTGGCGAGTCCGGGCTTTTGAGATTTGGTTTTTTTTTTTTTTGGAGGCTCGCTGCTGCTTGCTGCTATTCGTTTGCTGGCTCGCTCACTTGCTCCCTCCTTTGCTCTGGCCTCAGCCTGTCTTTTGGCTCTCCTCCCTTCACAGGCCCTTGCTCACCCTTGCACCTTTCCTCCCTCCCCGTGTCCCTGACCGCCACCCTCCTGCTTCATCCCCGCGTCCCTGCCTGATCAACCCGCATTAAACCCTGCCACTCCGATCCAGCCCGCTGCTGGGATCCTGGCCGCGACACTGTCCAGGGTCCTGGACCTCTTGTCCAAGCACCCATTCACCATGTGTCCTGTCGCCTGTCGCCGTGGGAGCCGCACCTGTGAGGCTGCTCCTCTCTGACAGCTGAGCCGGCTCGTTAGCAGGCAGCCTGTCCACTCACACCGCCTTCCCCCCACCGCGTGGATGCCACCGATCCACTGGTGGTTACATCCTCTTTTTCTGTCTCCTCTCTCCCTCTCTTCCCCTTTCCCTCCTGACCCACTCCCCCTAATTCCCTTTCTATTTTCCTTCCTTCTTTTCTGTCGTTTCCAGCCCTATTTCATTTGGGTAACTCCTTTTTCATTTTGATTTTTGTTACCAATAAAAGGTTTTCAGATACAAGATTTGTCTTTTTTGACTTAACTTCATTCCTGACCATCTAATGCTAAAACAACTCCTCGCAGTTTCCCTCAGTGGTATGTGGCAACAACCTGTTCCAGTGTGGATGTAAAAGCTCTTCCTCATATTCAGGTGGAACTTCCCATGCATCAGTTTCTGCCCATTGCTTCTTGTCCCATTGCTTGGCACAGCAAATAGTCTGGTCCATTCTCCAACACCTCCCTTCATATTGACAGACACTGATGAGCTTCCCTCTCAGGTGTCTCTTCTCAGGACTGAACAGACTTAGCTCCCTCAGCCTTTCCTCATAAGAAAGACGCTCCTGCTCCCCATCTTTGTAGCTCTTCACTGGACCCACTCAGGAGCTCCACATCTCTCTTGTTTTGAAGAACCCAGAACTGGACACAGAACTCCAAATATACCTCAGCTGGTCTGAGTAGAGGGGCACCTTGCTTGTCCTATTGGAAATGTTCTTCCTTGAACTTCCCACAAATTCTTACATTTATCACTGCATTTTGATAGAAAACACCAGTATGATTTTAAAGAAATTTGCAGCAACAATTTATGTCAGAGGAATTCTTTGGGCATATGACTGTTACTAGAAGCCATTTCTGTTTGTAAAACCAAGACTGGTCACTACTGTATTTGATTTTATAAAAATTTAATAATAAAAGATTTGTATTCCTTATATCAAAGTTTATAGTGAATGTTTAACCATTTAGAAGGAACATTCTTGTATCTAAATAATAATTATTATTCAATTGTATAGTATTTTGAATGTATTATTTTAACCTTTTATTTAAAAGTAGAAACATAATAAAAAAATTAAATCAAGAGCTGTATAATGACTGAGAAGATTTGATCTGACTTATTAATAAAATTTATTCAGAATTCAGCACATAAAAACTACTGAGTTGATGCAATGAAGATGAAGGCAGAACTTTCCTTTAATCAGATCTTCTAAAGGTCAAAAATCTTTTGCCTACAGTAGTTAACACCTGGAAATAATAATGCCTCGTTTCTTCAGCTCTGCAATTTGCACTTATTTCCAGCAAATGATCCCTTGCAGTGCATAAATAAGTTTAAGATGCTAAACATCTTGAGGTACTTTCAAGAGAGTCATCTTAGATTTTAACAAGAGCCATTTTTTGTCAAACACCTTATAGTGACAGGGAGAGATGCATAAACATATAAATGGATTCTAATTCATTGCCTAGTTTGTTATCTGTTACTACTAATCAGAGATACAACCTCTGTTGCTATCACATGACTCCTTACTCTAATGATAATGATCCAAAGAGCATGTTTTACAAATTGTGCACATGCATATGTGAACCCACCTATTAATGTGTGTTTGTGTAATACCTATTTTCAGTGCTGGCTGCTGGCTCATTCAGCCCCCACCCCACAGCAAGAAAGAAGAGAGAACAGGAGGAGCAGAGGTGGGACAATTTTTGGATCAAGGAAAAGACAGTGTACTACGAGAAGGAAAACAGAAAACAAAGAGCAACAAAAATGAAATCCCTCATCACCTGCCAAAAGCAGATTAGTGCCCTGCCAGTTTCTCAGTAATGGACACCTTGGAAGACAAAAACTCCTTTTCTTCCTGTCCCAGGTTTTAATGGTGAGTGTGACATTATTTGAAATTCACCCTGGGACAGCTGTTTCAGCTGTGTCTTTTCCAGTCTCCTTGTCCACTCCAGTGCACTTGCTGAAGACACGAGAGCAGCAGAAAAGGTCTTTATGTAGAGAAAACCTTGATGCTGTGCAAGCACTGCTCAGGAATAGTCAAAATAGCAGTGTGTTATCAATATTTGTTTAGTCACAAACCCAGAGCACAGAACCTTGTGGCCTGTTATGAACAAAGTTAACTCCATCCCAGCTGAAGTCAGCACTAAGTAGCATTAATAGTCTCTTCTGGTCCACTACTCCTAAAGCACAGTAAGAAGTGAGGACTCTACATGGTGTAGAGGATATTTACAAAGTGTGCCTACTAGAAACAAAGATAAAATTGCCTGTAAAGAACCCAGGCAGTCTGGATTCTTTGTGAAACCCCAACAGAAAATACTGTCCTTACTGATTGCATGTGAAGGAATCAAAAATCAAATACAGACCACAAAACTACTTTTCTCTAGCCAGAGGCATTTAATTTTTATCCAATCCCAAAGGCTAAAGATACACTAAAGCTAAATTTTAACAAGTTTTTTTAATGGAATAGTCTCTTCCATGATTTTTTTTTCCACAGACAAATAGGAGCCTGAAGCATTTCAATTGTTACTTTTTCTGCTTCAACTGTAGGATATGTCTCAAAATGGGAAACTGTGTTTCCCCCCAGGTAGCTTCAGCACTAATTAAGGATTATTGTAAAATTCAGTCAGGTCTGAAATGCCTGAATAAATGTTTCTGGGATTAATATTTTGAGGAGCAGAGGGCAGGTACCTTGCTGAATATTCAAATATTTTATGAAAACATAGCAAAAAAGAAAAATAGGACAGGGGCAGCGCTCATTATTTGCCATAATGAGCACATCCCTGGGAGTCCAAAATTCCAGCTTCTAGCTACTAATTTGAATGTCCTATTGCACTACTGGCTAGAACCAGACTGTCCTTCTAGGAGTAGGTTAATTGAGAGACACAGTACATGCTGTCAATAAGACTTGCCTAGCAAACATTATGACCAATCAATTTTCTAGTGAGAAATATGTAATTGTAGTTTGGAGCTAAGAAATGCATGAGCATTAGAGAAAAGTCAAAATACATATTAGTTTCTCTCATTTTTTCTTTAACTGACACTTGCAAAACAACACATACTTCCGGAATACACAGATACTTTTCTGAGTGCTACATAGAGAAAATAGAATTTTTCCCTTCACGTAGGGTTGTCAGAATTTCAGAGAGATGATTCTTGTGACACAAATATTAACAAAGCAAAGGACCATTATAAAAGTAATACATTAAAGTAATGCATCAAGAACAATACATGATCAAACAGTGTAATGAATGTATCTATGTTTATATATAAAATATCTAAATATCTATATTTAACATGTGTTTACTGAGATTTCACTCTTAACAGTTAACTAGGGAACTGTTTATGCTATGGTAACCACAGAGCTATTGAGTGTAACCACTTCACCTTTTCATAGCCTTCTCTGAAGCTGCAGCAGAGAACAAGTGTTGGTATTAATGCACTAAATGCTCAAAAAAATATTAGCAATGTACTCAGTTATGCAAGGATACCTTGGGATGCTCAGTGAAATCTGCCCCTGGATGTACTGATTCTATGCTTGAAAAGATAGGTCTGACCTCTGAAACTTCTGTGTTTCAGTTCTCTAACAACAACAAGGAGAAAATTGTGGGAGTATTGTGAACATGACTTCACCCTGATATGGTAACACTGCTATGATGACTTCATAAATATGGTAGGTATGTTGATAAAAGCTTTTATGACTTAAAATTAGGAAAAACAAATTACAAATTCTATATGTATATACTGTACTTCAATAATCTAAAAATATTATTTCCCATTCAAGGGTTTATTTTTTAAAAACAACAGAGTTTTATGTATTTCTAAAAACACATAATTTTCAACTCTGTACAGTTACTATGCAGCAGTAAAAAATTCATATCCAGTGGTGGAAACACACACATTAAAAAAAAAAAAAGTATTAGAACTAGAATCAACATATAAGTGGATTTACCATTTCAATTCTACTGCTAAAATTATTCTCTCAGTTTACCTAAAAATGTGTTGTAATTTCAGATATCTTAGATTATTTTTCTTGTATGATACTTACTGTATAGTTAACATACAAAATGCAATGCCAGCTGTGAATTCAGCAGAAAATGCAGCCTTTACATTTTATGATTTTAAATATATAGCATGGTATTTTCTCATGTGAGTTTGCCCACACTAAAAAAATCCTAATTGTTTCAAGTAAAAATTTATTTTTCTTTGTGATGGGAAAAAAAAAATCAATTGTTTCAAGTAAAAATTTATTTTTCTTTGTGATGGGAAAAAAAAAATCACTGAGAACAATCTGGTATCAATAAAGACATAGGATTAAGATCACCTGACCAGATTTGTTGGTTGGGTTTTTTAGCAGTTTCAATTTTGAGACTATCTGTGAAAGGAGAGTGAACAAAATTTATGATCTCTGGTCTTCTCAACAACAGAAAAAACAAACTGAACTGAACCAAACTGAAGCAAAATGAACCAAACGAGAAGAGAAGAGAAGAGAAGAGAAGAGAAGAGAAGAGAAGAGAA